>VXBI01006200.1:257324-304332 GCA_013397375.1 Toxostoma redivivum
GCCGCCATTTTCCCAGACGGGAACACCCGCCCCGCCCGGCCCCACACACCGGCAGCCGCCATTTTCCCACACCGAAGGCTGTTGCTAACCTCCTTCAGTCTTTTCAACTCAAACAAAGCCCTACGAGTGTGGCGGCAGAGGCTGAACGCGGTCCCGCCGTGAATCCGAGCCTTCCCGGGACACACCACTTCCCCTCCCCGCGTTAAGCCAGGTGCAAAATGGGCGGAAACTGACTTACCCAAACAAAAGCAACTCTATTAAAGCCTGATAATCCTGAGGGCTTGGGCCTGCTCTGAATGTTCCTGGGTTCAGGAGGAAAAGGGCAGCTGCCATGCAGGTGGTGATAACTCTGGATACCTATTAAGCTTGACAAAATCAGCCCCATTAGGCTACTCCCTCATATTTTAGGGCTTCGTCTCCAGTTCACACTGCAAGAAAGTGTATGGAGCAGCCAATAGGGGCAAGTTTAAGTCAGGGGAGTGCCTCTCCTCCAGGCACGCGACAGCGTAAGTGGTATTGAAAGTATAAAAGAGTATACTGAAAGACCCCAATAGTGGAAAGCAAAACCATCCCATTTCCTACACCAAAGTGCAGATGGATGCACAGCTTGGCTGTTTCTTCACTCCAGCCCTCTTGGCTGGCTGGGTTGGGATATTTTGAGCCAGTATCAACATGCGACGACAAGTTTTTCAGCAACCATCCCACCCATGGACAAGAAGATTCCAAGTGGTTAGCTCCTGTGTATCTGGTGATTCAAAGGCATCTACTCCACAGCAAGGTACTGTAAAGTAAAGCACATCCTTAAAGGATAGGAGCACGCAGGGGTTAACACCTTCATCTCCACCATGGCCATTTTACAGAGGTTTTTTTAATATGTTTGTAAGTTTGTCATCTGCCCTTGTTTTGGTCACTTATCTAAAGTTACAGTCTTAAGGGGTCTTACATGACTTGCAGTTTCCTTATGTTAGGGTTACAAACACGGCACACTATTCCAGTACATTTATCACATGTATTTTGATAATACATACTTAATTATTGAGCCAAGGAGCTAAGCTAAGCAAGATGTGAAAGTGTGGGTTATGCATGGAGGGGTAAGAGCCTCATTTAAAAACATGAGAAGCAGGAGCATCCCGTCTCTTTGGATGTATCTTACACAAAAAGAGAACAGCTGGAACTGCTACATTCTCCAGTCCTGTCAATCACACTGCTGGGTGTGCCCAAGACATGACTGATACATCCTGACACAACATATCAAAATGCCAAAAAAAATCTGAAACATTGTATTATTTTTTCTCACTGAGGATGTGACAAGATCGTGTTATTTTTAGGTGTCATGATCTTTGGGGGAAGGAGAGGAATCCTAATATTCAGAAGAACTTCTTTTACCTAATGAGCAGATAATTACAAAGTTGAGCAACAGCATGAAAGACATCATCTTTTCATCTGATTACTCCACACCTCCAACACAGACCATGAACAAGAAAATAAATCTTGACATAATTCATAACCTCATCTATATTTCAGAGAACAAAGTAGGAAACATGCCAGGGAGCTGTGTACTAAGACAGTGGGAGGAGAGAAAACGGTCTCATGCAGCCAGAAAATAATCATGCAAACATCTAGGTTATCATTCAAAGCATGATAATATTTGGAGTTTCCTAGAGGGTTAATTTATCAGCATACAACTTGAGACTCTTGATTTCAACAAGCTACTTAACAAGTTAGTCTTAAACACATTAACGCATTCAGTCTACAGAACACTCTGACAATGAAACAGTTTATCAAACATTTAAACATTTAAATTACTTCCTTCCAGAATTAATCCTCTGCCAGTACCTTTGCTCCGCTAGCAGGTAGCTCAGTCTCCAACATTTATAATAATAATTTTTATGATTCTTATTTGAAAACTAGACAGACAAGCACCCTGGGACCAATACCAATATCATTAACATGAGAAAACACCACTAACAAACACTCACAAAATAATGATGTAGGCACATTCCCCAAGGTCCTGGCCCCTAGCTTAGCACCTTTAGCTCAAGATGAGACCCATTCACAGCTTTGTTCCTTAGTAAGGGGACGCCCCCAGACTGCTCCAACAGCAGGCAGCTGGTGACTCTCTTTGGGAGCGACAGCATTCCCCAAACACTTGAGACAAGCTCAACGTGCCCTCCAGCCACTTAATCCCCCATCCCATGGATCTGCTGTACTCACAACCACAGTGCCAGGAGCCACTGCAGCCCTCTGTGAGATGCACCACCCCTCCTCCACAGGCACTAGCATCACTTTGCTCCCACAGCAGGCCAGGATGAGGCTGCTGGCCACTGGATTTGCAGCTATCCCTGCACGAGGGTGCAACCACCCAACATCCTGCAGATGCTTTGCTTCAGTTCTCTTCTGTGCCAGGGCTTCACCACAAGGAGCTGAAAGCAAAAGGGCTTGTTTTAGCTTTGCAGGCATGGTTAGGTACAGACTGAGTATCAGAGTATGCACTGACTTTCCTGTTACACCAGGGAGGGCAGTGGAGCCTGTGCCCACATGGTCCCAGCAGCAGGTTACAGACCCTCCACACCAGATCTGATCCAGCTGGTTTATGCTCCTGCGTAGAGGGAAGGCAGTGAACCATCCTCTTCTGCCTTAAACACCGGCAAATATCACCTGTATTTATGAGTAATAAAAACTCAGGAAGTCTCAAGTTTATAGCCAGGAATTTCTAAGGTGTCCCAGGTAAGTAAATCTCCATTTCCCACTAAGTTTCAGTCAGATTTAGACAGTTAACTCCCTTAGGTCTGTTTGAAAGTCCCAGTCCAAAACCGATACAACAATGAATAGCAGCATAACCTGTACAAGTAAGCTGAAATCAGTTCAGCCTTAACTATCATATATCTAAAGTTTGCCATAATAAAAATGTAGTTTAATCAAAGTGAGAGCATGCTTTTAGCATTGGTATTATTCCCAGTTTCCAAAATAAAGCACTGTCACTGTGGCTTAAAGCAAGTGTGTAGAGATAACAAATTACATTCTGACAATTCCTCCAGTCACTTGGAATGCCAGACATACTCATAACCAAGTGAAAAAATACTCTTCAACTGTTTTTTATGTCTTGTGAAATGTTCTGCTTTGTAATTGGTCTTCTTTTACAGGCATTATTCTAAAGCACAGAGTCAAGATACTGTGATGTTCTGAGGATCTGCTGTAGTGCACATTGATTGCATCTACTTTCTTCTGCTGCAATAGTTAAAAAATAAATAAAGTTTATGATCTCTACCCTGTATCACCTTCTTCAGTATCAATTCACTTTCATCATGCACAGGGTCAGAATTTAAGATTGCTGAGGGAGAAACGTGAACAGAGTTCTATGATTATCTAAATTAATATTTTTTTTTACATTGTGGCTTCTTTGACAAAATACCTCAGCAAAAATTTTGATTCAATTATTTTCTTACTGAAGATATCAATGATACTCAGCAAAACAGTGAAAATGTAATTTTTCTAATCTTTAGGCTTGCACTCACTACATAATGGCTGAATCTCTCTCTGTACCATTTTTCTTGTTCTTTAAATTAGCAATACAATGTGGAGTACAGTAGAAGAGACAAACAAGCTATTTTGTTAATGATGCATGAAGCAAAATAAAATATATTGTAGTTTTCTACAACTGCAATGTATTTGATTTTCAAATGCTGGCTACTGTGAAAAAATTGGTTTTACAGTGAATTGTAAATTAGTTATGTTTAGACAAACTTTCTACACAAAATTCCACATAACATGAAATAAAATATTTCTGGTTTTCCATATTAAATAGCTGTGAGACATACTGTAAATTCCACAGCAGTCAGGTTTGCCATTACATGATCAAATCTTAATAAGAAGGTATTTTTCACACAATGTATTCCATAAAGTTCCTGTGGATATACACAGTGGTTATAAGCACTTTGTCAAGTGTTTCAAATAGCCTATGAAGTAGAAAATAGAGGGCTGTTGGATAATATTTATTCCTTATATTGATCTAATAAGGTGAAAGGTTTTAGTGTTGCAAGTACTAGTCTAAAAAGTCTAAAAATCTTTAGATGAGATGCTTGAGAAGAAAATGATAATGCCTTTTGAATTCTACATAAGAAAAGAAGAGCCTGCTGTAATAAAATAATTTGGCTGAATATACCCAGTTCCACTGAGGTCAATGTGACTATGCCAGTATAAACAAGCTGAGGACAATTGGACCCTATCGGAAAAATATGAAAGAAATTGTATTTAGTCTGGTCCGGATGCTTTCTCTCTTTGTCCACTTTCAGTCAAATGTAAGATATGGAATACATGATTATATGAGCCTTGACATTAAAATAAATACAACGACAATCAAAATCATGTTAAATGGGAAAAAATATTTATAGAAAATAGTGGGAGGTGTTTTTCATCAATCATTTCTGTAAGGCTCAGTCTGTATGCCTTAAATGTTGAAAATCATTTCAAGTTACTTGGCTAGGGAAGGAACATGCTATTTTCACAAAGCAATTCAACTAGACAATAGGGACTACATTCACAAAATGTCTTGGGTCTTAAAAATGGAAGATTTCGAAGCTGCACTTCAAAGCATCCGGTTTCCCGTGGAAACTTCAACTGTGAGTTTAAAAATTCCTTGGTGTAAGGTGAATAAGCCAGTAAAATTCCAGTCTCCAAAAAAGTTGTACTTTTTCCATGCACAGACCCCAAACCCTCAGAAGTACACATTTATTTTTTGGAACAGACTACTTGGAGCATCCTATATTTTTAAGTTCTTTTTTTCCTTTTCCCTTGAGTGATCTTTAAATCTACCTTTCTATATTCCACAGAATCACAGAATGGTCTGGTTTGAAAAGGACCTTAAAGATCATCTAGTTCCAATCCTCCTGCCATGGGCACAGACATCTTCCACTAGACCAAGGTGACTCCAAGCCCCATCCAGCCTGGCCTTGAACACCTTCAGGGATGGGGCATCCACAACTTCTCTGGGCAATCTGTGCCACGGCCTCACCAGCCTCACATGAGGAGTTTCTTCCCAATATCTAACCTGAACTGGCCCTCTGGCACTTTAAAGCCATTCCCCTGTCCTGCCCCTATATATCCAAGTCCCAGGCTGGTTCAGCATTGGGTTACTTCCTTTTATTACTGCAAGTGTCGTTCTCCTTTACTGCATCTACTTTGACTTACTGTGATTACTGTCCTGTACCAGAATGACTTACTGATGAGAAATGGCAAGATTTACTTACGTAACTAGTCCTGGAATTTTGCAAAATTTTCTCATAGGGAAGGCTCAGTTCTCTAGTTTTCTATTAATTTCAACTCTTGCTCACCCCACCAGCCATTCACTTAGAAGGCCAGTTCTAAATTAAACAAAGCTAAAGTTAACTGAAAATAGCTTTTAGCTAGTGAACTAGATCTTACAGTCTATGTCATTCTCCGGTCAGTTTTTGTCTAAAATAAACCACCTATGGCAGCCCAAAACTTTCAGAACTAACAAAACCTTGTTTTCTACTTACTTACCTGGATTTTGTAGTTCTTAGGCTGATGTGTAAGCCCTTCCTGAGGCTTTTCTAAGGTTCAGGTGCTCAGCACCTTTCTTTGCAGCGTAATGTAGAATGTGTTTGTGCTGTATCTTCCCCTCCACTCCCAAAAAGAAAGAGATTCTGCTCTCCTGCACTGCCATTCATATTGATGAAACCTACAGGAATGGCATCTGTACACTGCTCAAGTAATTCAACAATTCTTACAGGGAGAGGGGATGTATGCACACAGTGTAAAAACCTCCACTTCTCTATGGGAAAACCAGACTAACAATAAACCTGTAAAGATATCCTGAAACAAAAATTCTTTGCAAGTCCCTTTTCCTTAGGCTCTTTACACTGTCTGTTTCTTCTCTGTATAACCATTTGACCTTTTTTCCTACTTTTTCTGCATCTGCTATTTTTCCCTGTGTGTCTGTTCTCCCCTCATTTCTACTTTGCCTCTTTTCCCTGGATCAAAGTGGAAGGAAGGACATTTGAGGATCATTAATTTGTGGACCTACAGGCATATATCACATTGTGACAGATATCACAAAGAACCAGCACTTCATCTGCTCCCCAGGAGTAGCTGCTGGCACCAGCAGACAAGTGCTGGAACTTCCAAAAGCACATTGTCCTGCTGAAGATGCTGACAGCCTGTCAAGCAGAGCACGTGGCACTGAGGCAATGCAGGTCATGCCAGTGCAGGAGAGGTCAAGAAAGTAGTTCAAACTTCTACCCGAGGTATTATTAGGTTTCTTTTTGGATCTATTGGGAAACTGAACAAAACTCCAATAAATTAGGATCCTCTCTGATAGGAGACAAACTGTACTTTCTCAAAATGTAATTAAAAATTTCCCTGTTGCAAGTAATTTCAAAACTATTGTCAATCCAAAAATAATTCTAAAATGCTTACTAACCTAATCCAAGCTTGGTTAATTTACTAAATTCAGCCTCTTACGTCCAGAATATAAATCCCCAGCATTATCACCTTGTTTTTAGAGGGCAAGAGCTAGTAGGTTTTTGTATTTTAATTTTTCTGTGTCATGTTCCTATAACATCTGAAAATCTACAACACTCAGTATAAATCCACCTAATGAAGTCAATGGAGTTCTGCCAGGTGCAAAACAGTGCAGAATCTGTCTCCTTGTTCTCATGATGGAGTGCTCCATCAGCAAGAGAAATTGCTGTCTAGCTTTGGCAAGATCACTTGGATGCTACTGCATATATAATTTTCCCTTTAAGATGACTGCAATTCAAAACCTTCATGGAAGATTACTTTTTTTAATTAACAAAACCACTACATAGGTAGCTATAGCATATCCTCCAAAAGAAACTTAAAATTCAGTTCAAGTGATTTGCTGAAAATAGGTTAAATAGAGGCTTTCCTGTAATTCAAATTTATATAACTTGCCACGAGACCTTTCTTACAAGGAGAGAATGGCACCAGAAGGGCAAGTTTAGAGAATGTGCAGAATCAGAGTAGCTGACATGGGAAGGCACCTCCGGAAATTGGCAAATCCAGGCACCCTGCTCAAAGCAGGATGCTCAGGGCAGGGCCAGTCTGAGTTTTAAACATCTGCACGTACTTGGCAGGATGGGGCTTCAGGGTAAGCTCGGTCACTCACTTTCTTAAGTATTGCTTTAAAACTTTGAAATGCTACCGTGTCCCATAAAGATTAGTCTGTGAATTTTGCTAGTGACACTTTACATTTACATCTGGACTGAACCTCTATGCCACCAGTTACTGATTATCTTTAATGTAACTGTGAACAAATAACATCCTTTATCTTAGTATAAAAGAGCAATTACTCATTTTTGGAGGAGTGATTTATAGCTAAATGGGTTGAGTTTGTACAGAAAACATCCTGACGAAAATTTCCATTCATCCTATTAAACTCTATTTGGAGAAATAAGTCTAAGCTTTTTGGAAAACAGTAATGAATATATACATAAATTATCCTCTGTAAAATAGAAGAGCTTGACTTTTAACATTTCACAAAACAACTTTCTCTGGTCACAATCAAGAAAGATTGAAATTTTTCCCCTTGTTCTATATATCTGTACATTACTTCACTCAGAACAATGAGAAAGGCTCAAGTGCTTCACACAAAACTTTTCCTGGGGCTGCTGCAGCCCTGTAATGCCGAGTTCTCAGTTCCAGTGGGTTCTGACGAGTGGAGTCTGATATACAGAGTGCCACTGGGGAAACCTCTGCAGATCACTGCAATGACCAGAGTGAGGTGCAGAATTTAGGGGTACCATAAAAAGCTGGATGCATACCTTAACTTGAAATATGATTTTATCTGCAGACATACAGCCTGGGAATACTTTTTTTTTAGAGAACCACAGATAAAATCAAGCCTGCTCAGTTTTGTCTGCTCCTGCAGCCAGTGCTGTACTGAAGGCTTTCTTTGTATGTGTGGAGCAAATAACTTTGTGTAACTAGAGCATGCAGCCCAGATCTGACGTACACCGCACCGATCTGATTTCACATTGCATGAATGTCTGACAAGTATCATAAATAAATCAGAGCACGTTAATTGCTTTTCCAAGTCTCCTAAAATCCACGGAACTTATTCCTGAGTGTATTTGGTTCCTCTCGCCAGAAAGAAACAAACAGCAGCCAGGACTTCCCAGTAGCCATTTGCAGCCTCCCAAATTGCAGACATATGTAAGATCTAACTAGGAGCCTATAAAACTTGTGCTTCGTTGTATAAATAATATTTGTAAAACTTTGTAAAAATCCTGCAAGCACTGTGCACACTTCCTGAAAATGCACCTGGCAAAAAAACTGGATTAATACTTGAAAAGTCTTAAAAATACCTGGAAAGATTAAGCATTCAGGGTTGGGACCATGACAAGTACTACCAAAAAACAGGAGCATTCAAAATTCCCCAGTGAGAAACCCCAGAAATATTAGTACACCTGTACATGCATGAAGAAATTATATTTGACCATTTGTTAGCAACACACTTCACTACCTCTTTCAGCTTTGCCTCTCTTACACAAAGTTCTTTGGGGCATGGCCTCTTCTCACTATACTTGGGAGAAGCTCTCCACAAAAACTGGGCTTTGCCTGTGGAACAGCCATCTATCTGATGTGGTGATGTGCTCTAATCCAATACTGGCACTGCAGGATTTACAGTGCTGAATTCATGCTCTTCTCATTAAATAACATCATTTCTTATAGTAGTACAATGAAATAAGATATAGAAATCGAATATCATCCTTCTAAAATTTATTACAGTGCTGATATTGGTTTATGGTTATAATTTTACATCACTCCGTATCTTGGCATTGTTCAATCAGTTTTCCAATCTAGCAATCACAGGAAGATTTTGCAATCCACCCAGACAGAGGATATATAGCAGGCAGTGAAGAACATTTGTTTAAAATGTCTTTTAAAATATTTTCGATATGGTTATCCAACGCAAAAGGCTTTAATTTCTTCGTCTGTTTCTTGATTCTTTCTGGATTAAGAAAACTTGATCTTAGCTTTTAGAGACAACTCCTTGTTAGTGGTCTCCCAGAATGCTTTCCTTCAAAATCACTAATATTCCTTCAGACTGAAAAGTCAGAATTCCTATGATAATGCAGTGGAAAAAAAAAAATCAGTACTTTCCTTCCCCCTCTCTACAAAAAGTCAGGTATCCAGTATAATGTAAATTTTCAGTTCAGTGTAGTGATAACATATTTTTGCTATGAAATATGCTCTTCATCTTCTTGAGGTGCTTGATCATTTTGTACAAAGTGAGTTTTTTTCATCTCCCTGGACTTCACAGTTTCAGCTTCTTATTCTACCCTAATAAATTTTTAAAATTTTTTTTGCTCCACTACTTGCAATACTACCCTGTCTTTAGTTTGACGAAGTGTAGACCTAATTTTGGTACCAGACCAGCTCTTCAGCAGAGTAACACCAGTAACTGTCACAAAATCTCTGAAGATTTATGTTAATCTAAGTGATACCAATGTCAAGCTCTAACTCTTTCCCAGCCAGGTGTCTTGGGGCAGCAACAGCTTATTGTTGCTTTATTCCAGGCTTGCTGACAGGATTGTGCCATGTTTTATTTGTGGTGCAATGAAACTATTCTGATGAGATTCGGGGCTGGGGGTGTGTGTGTGTGCCATTGAAGGGAAGGTCTGGAGTGCAGGCTGGCATGGCTTTGATGTGACATGTGCACATGGCGCAGTGACAGCTCTGACGGCTGAGCCGTCCTGCAGCGCCTGCCCCTGCCCTGCTGCTCGGCTCCACGCTGCCAGTGGAGTCAAAGCGATTGCTCCAATCAGCCCTTCGAGCAAAGCCACGGCAGCGTCTGCACAAACACCCTGATCCCTACAGCGATATGCAAAACCTCTCTGTTCTCATCTCACCGTCATTAAGTCTAAGTAGACTTACAGAGTTACACTAATGGTTATGTATAAGTACATGTCCCTCATAGCTATTTGTTCAAGGCATTCTTCATATCATTTAACTTGCTTCAATTATGCAGATTGTATTTTGCCTACTGATGTTTTTGCAAAGTGATTGTATAAAAGTAAATGTGACCTACAGGATTTTCAGTATTAGTAACTTAAGACCTAAAAAGATTTGACGTACAACTTAGTTTTTTCCCACTACTTTTTAAATTCAACTGCTATTACAGTTACTCCCTGCACTTAAACCTTAATTAATTTGTACTTTAATTATACCTGAGTAGACACAGAAGATAGTGAAGAAATAGAATAAGTTTATTTAAACTTTTTTGTAGCACATTTTTATATAACTAACCCAAAAGTTTCAAAAATAAAAGTTTTAGAATGTAGAAATAAATTCATTATTAGAGTATATTTCTTGCCTTAGTCACACAAACTGTATTTTACAGACAATAGATTTCCCAAATTGCCTGTCTTTGCTCTTCATAAACTCTGCTTGCACAACATTAAAACCGTTAGATGCAAGAAATGTTTAGATGAAACTTGACAGGCTAGCTCAAAGGTATGTTTCTTGTTTGGTTTTGCTCACTTGAAACAGTACACTTTTCCCCATTTGAAAATTCATCCAGTATTCATCTGTTAGATGTAAACAAGTCCTGCAAATAAAACAATCATTGCCCAAAACAACACCCAGATTTACAAATGTAAATTCTCATCTTCAGTCCCGCTTCAGTGTTTAGGAGTATTTAATCTCCTTTGGACCAGGATTCAGCAAACCATCTAAAGCAACTCCAATAAATGTTAGCAACTTGTTAGGTATGGGACTCCTGGATTTAGGACTTTCTGAGGATGCAAAACACATAACCCTTATGTGGCTGCCAGAAAGCATCTGTAACACCTCACGGTGCCCCAAACTGCCCAAGGTGTTTGCAGCGAGCAAGGAGCTCAGGTACACATTTTGATGTGTAAGACACAACATGTGTGAGCAGCATGTGACTTTCAAGGAGCTCAGGGTATATCTGGGAGCAGTCTGTCCCTTAGCTGAGCTTGACCAAGAGATTAACAACAAAATTCAGGAGCTCATCAACTACAGAGCTTGCAGACAAGAGGAGACAGGAGGTGGACCACAGGCTGCTAGGTGTGGCACTGCAGGGGAGGCTCCCAGGGGCAAGGACACAAGTACAAGGACAAAGGACTTTCTCTGGGGGAACACCACACACACAGGTGGCACATCTGAACAAACACCTTCTAGTGCAAGTGCAGCGCCACCATTAGCATGACAGCTGAGACAAAGAGAGGGGAAAGAGGCTGGCCATGCTCTGAGGCAGATCCATCCAATCTCCATGGGATACCCCACCAAAAAGTCTGAAGGACTTTTAAATGCAAAATAATCCTTAGACTGAGATTCCTGAGGGACCAGAGGGAGAGGTAACACCTAGATTGGCTGATTTCTGACACCTAGACTTGCTGGCCATTGCCTTGGCCTCTTAGGGCCCACACTCTCCCTATCACTGAGGTGGTGGAGATTAAAAAGACACAGACACTGCGCTACCAAAGAGAAGCCAAACACTCGCTAGAAAAATTCCATCTCAGATGCCTAGTATATGTAACCTAAAATAGGGGAAGAAGTTAAAATGAAGTTAGTTTTTTCCCCACTACTTTTTAAATTCAACTGCTATTACAGTTACTCCCTGCACTTGTGACTTGCTTTATAGGTATTCAGGTTGCTGTGTGTAAACTTCAGAGGTAAACATTTATGCTCTTTAAGTATACAGAGGCTTCTTGCCTTTTTGTGCATTGTGAAGTACTCACAGAAGCATTAGGGAACACCATTTTGCTAAACTTACTTGACAACTTCTTGAATGTACAACTCTGGATGACAGTTATGTAACTTCTCCAGGCTTACATACAGACAGCAGTTTTCAAAGGATGCAAATCAGGAAGCTTTTCCTTTTAATTCAATCCTATGTGCCAATCATCTATAAAATGTTCTATACCTTGAGGGGAACAGACAGCAAAATCTACCACCCTTGATGTGTTCTTTGTTTTGGTTTGTTTACTGCCTTTGCTTTTGGTGCCTTACAGATGTTATTGCTCATTTTGGTATTTTAAAAACACTGTTTTTAGTATTTGGCATGTGACTGCCCTGCAGTGAATAGAAGTAAGAAGCTGTCAGTCTGACAGGCTTGCTTTGCTCTCTATGCTGTCATTCTATGTGATATACAGAGCCACAAGAAAACGACAGAAAAAGCCTCCCTGATGGAGCAAGTCCCTCTGTGCCATTATTACTGTTGTTTGTTGTGCTGCTGTGCAGTCCCATTGTACTGGGTGCTGTGCAAACTCAGAACAAAAGTCTATTCCTGCTACAGAGACGACACGGTGTAAATCATGAAATTAGCTACACATCACAGGCCCTGCAAGAGCACAGGAAATAATTTAGCAGGTGTGGGAGGAAGCTGAAAAGCCTGCCATGCTATTCAGCATTAGCTGCATGTCAAAGTCCATGTTTTTTAGTGTAAACCCCAGGCTAGAGGCAGGCTGTACAGAAATCCTGCTGCAGGCTTCTCTGGGTGAGCAACAGACCTCTCCAGGCAGCAAGGCAGGCAACAATCAATGGGAAAGCTGAATTACCTGCCCTTGTGCAGCTCTAATGACTGAGGCACCCCAAATACATGCAGGTGTCCATCTTTTTCCACTAACACAGACTTGGAAGCACAGACTCAGTCCTCATCTTATGTAGTTCGTAACACTATAGACAGTAGTGCTGGAACTGACCTCAAGAGCTCATGTCAGCCATCTCCTGCCAAAAGGTAGGATCACTAATTCCTGAAGCAATTTCTGGCTCACAGAAGAGAATGAGCCGCAACCCCAAAATCCTACTTTGGCATTTATTCATTCCAGTCATTAGCAAATTTTCCTGGCTTCTAATCCCATATCTCACCTGCTAAACTTGTTCTACTATACCCCAGCAGCAGAAGAGTTCTGGAAAATAGACTTTCCCTTTGCAGTCATCACACAGAGAGCTGAAAACTAATTTCATGTCTCCCCTCCATCTTCTCCTTCTCTAGCTAAAGCCCTGGTCCTCAACCCTGCCCCCCAAGGTCATGTTTTCAATACCCTCGGTAGCTCTTGCTGCTGTCACCCTCACTGGGACACTTGCCTTTTTCTTAATGACAGGGTATTGTTGAGTCACATTCAGTTTGCGAGCCATTTAACAGCTTCAGATCAATGCAGTAACAGCTATTTGTGCTATTCATTATTTTGATTTAAGGACTGAAACTTGTTTGAGTGTTTCCTATTGCAGCACATTTCTTTCACCTATTTTGCAAGTTGTCAGTTTTTCTTCACACACTTCCTCCATTCACTCCTCCGTTCCGTGTCGTACTTCATGTCACAGCCCTGTGCAGGGAGTGATGAACATTCATCCTTTTGTGTTAGCACTCAAATCCATTACTCCAGCTCTTTAATTCACACGTATCAGAGAGAGTCTGGAGCCTGCCAAGAGCACCAGAAGCCAGCAGCAGAGCCCCAGCCCTGCTCTCCCTGCAGGCTGTCCCAGTGATCCCTGCTCTGGAGCAGCAGCCTCAGTGAAGTTATCCTATGGAATACAACAGGAGTGCTGCAGACAGTGACTGATAACCACTTTAACTCTCTGAGAAGGGATTTACAATACAAATTGGGCCAGAGACTTCCGTGTCTCTAAAGCAATAGTCTGTAATTCTGAACAGGTCTGAAGGGTGAGGTCTCAACAGAAATGCATTAAAAACTTGTCTTTGGCAGGAAAGTCAGGGATAGACATGCCTGACTAGAGAATATTGAACCAGAATAGGCACAAAAGGATCCTGCAGACTGGCCTGACTCCCTTGATATTCAATCATTATGGGGACTCCAGTGTCTTTCTAAGTGGATCTTTTTAACATGAGAAACCAGTTTAAATAACAAAAATATTAGCACATTTACTGCTGCTCTTTATGGTGTAATAGTCACTTTGTGACTTATGAAAATTAGTCTTTTAGGAGTTCTACAGAGCTGGGAAGATGAAAAGGTCAAGTTGCATTGCTCTGAACTTGCCCCTTTTAATGCTTTACTGTTGAAATACCGTGACTTTTAATAAGAGCCTAGTCCCGTATAAAACCCACAAAGCTAAGAACACTTGATCATTCCTTCAGAATTAATTAATTTCCCAGAAACCAACTAATGCGTTTTAGAAATAGCTGCAGGCAAATGTTAATAACAGATTAATCTTTCATGCCTTTGAGAAACTTTTAGACAAAATGAAGATAGGTTCAACTTCCCTTTGAGTTCCAAATGTGTGTAAGATAACTAGTTTACATATTAACCTTTGTAATGAGACATATATCGAAATGGAAACAATGTTCACCTAGAGCAAAAAGATAATACCTTATTGTTAAGGTATTTAATCCCAATAAAAAGATAATGTTTCAGTAACAAAGGAAATAATAATTATCATAACTGTCTCTTTCAGTGAGATTTTCAGAGAATACTCAAACTTGCTTCTCTGAGACAATGCTTTGATCTCAGAAGTTTAGAGGACAGGCCTTTGCATGCGAAAGAGGTCACTTTTGATTAGTTTATAGCAATGAGAGTCCTGTTCTCACTAAATTAATTTATGACACACTTCATTTCCATGGATGGAGAAAGAGGTCACTTCTTAGAAGGTTGACAGCTTATGCATAGGGTGAAAATCTGGAGTGACACCTGGTAACCCCAGCTCTGACAGAAATACTGTTCTCACCCATCAAGAAAAAGTTCCCCCCAAACCCACCAAGTACAGGTTTGGTGTAAAATGCCCAATGTTTGTGTGATGCTGTACTGTGAAATGTGTTTCATGCACTAAGAGTTCTTCCCACAACACTGGGGCACTGGAAGCCCCCCAGCAGCTCCTGCATCGTAACTAAAACAACAATGCCTTGGCCCTTTATGGAATACCTGGAGCTTCAGCACGTCACCGAGTGTGGGAGATGTGGGACATGGTGATAAAGTTGTCAAGCAAAATGGCTGCCTTTGCCTTATGACTATTTTATGGCTCTGCATATGAGACTATATATTATGAACAGCAGCACTGCACCCTAAGGTTTAGCAATCATATTTCTCATTATTCTTGTCTCTTTACAAGGCTCATTCCACTGCAGAAAAATAAACATTTGCATTCAGTCTCCTCCAGAAATAAGATCTCACAAACATCACGATGATGCAGGTGTTTAGGATGCTGACATATCATGTAAAAAACCAAAAAGGTTAAAATGATTTATCCATCAGTAGCAATAAACACAACTTTCTTGATTAGTGCAAGCCTGTGAATGCAACTCTCATGCTACTGCTTGCATTTGGTAGTTTCTATTCTGTGATTAATTGTTTACATGGTGTTCAGTGTTAAGCACTAGATAACACATTATTCTTAGTGCTATGACAATATTCCCTGTTGACATCTTTTAGCTGTCTATGCTTCTTGCAGCAGACTTGGCAAACATTTCTTGAATATCTAATGTTTACTCACTCATTCTGAGTACAATGCTAAAAATTAAGCTGAGTTCTTAGATCCCATTTTCGTAGCATACTTGCTAAGTCTTCTTGCACAGCCCTAAATTATTAATTTCAGATTAATTTCATCCTCTGGCATCCACATTTAATGGAAATCCCTGTACAAACACCTCAAGTAAAATGCTGTATTTACTTTTCAGTACTTTTCAGGCACGTTTATCTAAATTTACAACAATCAAAAGAAAGCTATTGGAATGCATGCATTTGTCAGTGAAGCACTAAAACATCCTTAAAAAAATAAAAGCAAGAACAGAACAGTCAAATGTGCATACTGAATTTGTGCCATACAGCTCCCATTGCAGTGAATGCAGCCAATTAGATTTGCTGCTTACCTAAAGCAGGATTGACTTGCCTGTCTGAAACATCATAACAAACCACCTACTTTTCCACTTATCTTTTAAGCATTTCCCCAGTGAGCAATATCCAAGTACAATAGAACTAATACCACATTTAAAGCAAAAGCTGTTTTGACCTTTCCAGTGCCACTGGGTTCTTTGTCCCTCTCTACTCAGAAGGCTTTACATCAGAGAAACACAGGCTGGCTGGGCAGCTGCTTACACATTCCATGGACACGTCACTGGCTCACAGACTTTCTCTAGATAAATGGTGATTATCCTTTTCTTCAAAGAAAAATAAAGCAGCCCAAGAACCTGTCACCCTGTCATTTGGCCTGCAATAACACAGTGAATCTGCAGGGCACAACCATGAAAGACTGGGGTCCATGTGAGTACCTGGTGTAAACAGAAATGAGATATACTTTGATAAATTACAGCCAAGGACTGGGCTCCCAGCCCTTTTTTCATAGAAGCTGACAATTTTTTCAGGTTATCTGTTTGACAGGAAAAGAATATCTGCCATCTGCTAACATGCTACTTACATCAATCTGGTGGTCAGACGTAATGGCAGAGAAGGGAAGGAGGCAAACTGCTGTGCCTGAGGGCACTTCCTAATGCTGTGAGCTAAAATGGAGCACACAAAGGACAAAGCAACCAAGACACAAGCTATCCACGACAAACTCTCTCTCCACACGAAGTAGGAGAGAAGTGGGCCCCAATCCTCACTGTGATAGCAGGATACTGCAGAAGGAGAGATCCCACTGACAGGTGACAGGACAGGAAAACAGTCACAAGAGTGGCAGTGTCAATACAGTCAATAGAATAGTCAATAGAATATTGTCAACAGAATTTTTTGACTTTAGAGACACATAAAACAGTACAGCCACCCTGAGGTCTACATGGTCCCTGTGAGACAAAGAGCAAAACAAGATGGGCATCACCATCCCCCCATCACTGTACAAACCAGGCCCACGTCCCTACAAAGGAAAGGCTGTGCCTTTGAAAAGAGAACGAGGATTCTTCAGAGATAGAACAGAAGACTGGAGTCAGCAGAGAAGACACAGACATCACATACACGTTCTCCAAGAACATCCAGTTTCCTCAGAGCTATCAGCAGTGAGATAATACACTGAGAACAGCTGCCCTATGGCAGGGTAATATTAATCAGACAATCCTCTAGTTAAGTATTTAAGGGGGGAAAACTGCAGAAAACATATACTTACTAATAATTGTCCAGCAGCGGATGATAAGGTAGGCAATGTTTTAATTTTATACAAGGGAAAGTTTGCATACCTTTCAGCTCAAGGAGCTATAAAGTGCAGCAGGAGTCCCTCTGCAGAACAATAAATTCATGTATTGCATGAACAACTTTGGCTGAAATTATTTTCTTTTAGATCCCTAACATTCAGATGGAGAAGAAATTGGCACCTGTCAACTTTCAGCTAAAAGGTTACTCAGGTAATGGTGGGTTCCAAAAAAGGACACTGAAGTAATTTGTGAGTGACTACAGTGAAAGGGAAATAGTAAATATCTGATATAGTCCTGTCTTTCCTCTGTCCTCCAAATAAGTGTTCACTGGACCAGTTTGCCTTGATATGCCCTGAGACATCTCCAAGGAACAAGGAAGCAATTCTATGAAAGTAAAATATTTCCATTACAATTGCCATAAAAAATGTGCATGACAGGCAAAAACCAAGTTAAAAAAGAAATAAGGATGTTACTATATGTAAGGAGCCTTGCTAGGTAAAGAGAAATAAAAACAGTGATTGGGGCCATTTTGCTTTTGTAAGGCACTGAGAAATTCCATTGGTTACAAAACATACAAGATAATCTCACAGATTCTGCCATTTATGAATGAGGAAACCGGCTTAAATTTTTCCTCTTGATATTGTAATACTGCTAATAAATAATATACTAATAGACCCAATTCCATAACTCCATAAATAAAATTACAAAGATTCAACATTTAGAAAGGTTGCTTATAGAAACCAACAGATTCAGTTCTCTGACTATTTTCTGTTCAGGAACAGTTTTTCCCCAGCTCATATGAAGTTTGTATTCCCCAAATCAAGAGACAGCAGAGAAAACCTGCAGGTCTTGCTCATACAAATCAACAAGCTCTGAGCTCTATCCTGCTGTTCCCAAGCAGGTAAATTAAACAACAACCACAGGATCTACAGATTCCCTTAACGAGTCTGATGCCCACACAATTTCTGAATTTCTACTCTCATGTAATATGTGAAAATTACAGAAGAACAGCTTGAAGAACAGAAGTACAAAGTAGGTGCTAAGCATTTCTATTTATGGAATATTTCAAGTTGTTTTCCACCTCACGCCAGGATTAGCATTCAGGGCAAAGAAAGTGAGATGGACTTGGAAATCTGACCTGTTTTTTCTCCAGCCTTCTGAAGGGCTGGAAGATGGTGCTGGGGAGCCTGAGACCACTGCCACATGGACAGCAATGACAGTCTGCTCAGTGCCATCCCCCTACCTACTCTGAAACACGGGCAGCTCTTTGTAACAAAGTATTATCTGATCCTGATCACTTACATAATACACGTGCCTCATCAGTGGCAGAAAAATCAACATCCTTCATATGATTTCACTTCTCTTTTGAATATTGCAAGGTTCAACATCTAAGTATAACTCTGTGGCTACTATTCTTTTCTGACAGTGAAATATGAAAGGGTTTATTTTCCTCCATATGGATGCAGTTTTCAAGGGCAGTGAATTTCATGCTTTTCTTTGCCAGAAAATTGTTGTGATCTGAATACATTTTAAGAAAAATCACCATGCTAGCAAGTGATTAAGAAAGAAAACATCATGTATTGGCAGCAAACAAATGAAAAACAAATAATATAGATGGATAGAAAAGCAGCTTAAAGAAAAATTCTAATCCTGTTCTAAATTAAATAATGAGAAAAAAGGAGATGCCTAGGGGGGTAAAAAGTGAAATGTAATCTGTTCTGGCCTCTTGCCCCCACCCATAATTCCATTTCCTGCCTTGAAGTTCCTCCTGAGTTACCGAGGTGCAAACAAGAGCATGTGCCTCAGGGAGAACGCAGTGGCTGAGAGCAGGGGCAGGAGCTGCTGCAGGAGCTGCTGCAGTCCTCCATGCACCCTCTGCATCCCAGCACTGCCTAAAGCCTCACGCTTGCATTGCACTGCCAGAGCTTTAGAAGGGAACCAGGGTGCATTTTGGCCAAAGTGTCCCTCTGTGCAACGTGCCAAGGTGAGAAGACCGCAGTGGCATAACACAGGAGTCCCCAGAGCACTTCAAAGAAGGAAAAAAAAAAACTAAAGAAGTCATGTCAGTAGAAACTTGGGGATTGAGTTAGAACAAGAAGGTGACTTGTATGTCCTAGTGATAAAATCTGGCTTATAGTCCTGCTTTAGAACCTGAGTTGCAACAAAGCTGTTTTTACAGAGACTGTGCCACTGCTCCAGGTCCTGCTGGGTCTCTAGAGACACTGGGAGCTGCAAGAAGCAATTTAAGATCCTGGCTGCACTACTTGGAGTGCACAGTGTGGACACATGAGTACAAGACAGATGGACCTCGCTTCAAAGTTGGCCCTGCTTTGATCTTTGAGAGCTGGACCAGATGATGTCACTTCCAACACAAATGATTCTATGACTTTATCAGCTGTATTTTCTTGGGTGGCTTTATTGCCTCCTCACACTCACTCTACATGTTTGAATGCTGCTAATGTCTTATCACTTCATCATTGCAATCCCATTCTTCATTTTTCTATAAAAACAGCAATAGCTATAGCCACAACATCTCACTGGCTCCTCTTGCTCTTCCAGCTTTTCTCATTGACCTCACAGTCACTGCCACAGACACTGTCTGGTAGAGCAATCTCTGGCAGGACACACTCACACTGTGTCAAAAGAAAAGGTTTTGGACCAAACAGCTGAGATCATGCTGATAAACAAAACGTTTTCTGAGTCATAAACACTTCCTTGCTCCCATTTGTCTCCCTGATGAAATGCAAAATAGCCAATCTGAGTCATAGCTCTTTTAAACCCTTTTTACAAGGAACAGTTCAAATGGGACAAAGCACTCAGTTTTGAAGGGAGTTCTTTGTAAAAGTTTGTGACAATTTTTAGAGTTTTGAAGTTATTTTTAAAGACTTTTTTTGCACAGATGCACCAGTCACTACAATTTGTTGTATCACTTGTACAAAGTAGTGACTATGATCAGGAGTGAAGTGATCTGAGAGAGAGGTCTCTGTTTGGGGTCTCTGCTCTGGCAGACCATACTGCAAAGGTTGGCCTCAGAAGCTGAGGTGCCAGTCCAGCTGCCAGATGGCAGCATTCATCCTGGAGTCCACTTTTGAACAAAACAAGACCTTTTCCTTCTTAAACCTGGGGGTTTTGTACGTGCACACACATCTGGGACTGCACGTGTACACTCACACTCATAACTGTGAAGGACAGGAGACAGATGTGTTACACAACCAGCACCTCTCAGCCACACCATCACTCAGTATGGATGCCAACTGGAATGTTAATCATCATGGAGCTTGCTCTAGCTTATAATCAGTGCAGCACAATCAAAGTCAGCCTAATTGCAAAAATGAGAGAGAGGCACTTAGAGAGGTGATCTCCCTGGAATCTGCATCTGTAACTGCACAACTTGAGCCACCTTGTTGTGTCATCAGCTTCCAGAAACAATTATTCTAGAAAATGCTATCAAAATATCAGTCAGTTTAGAAACCTAGTCAGAGGCTGAGAATAACACAATATTGAAGCAAGCTGAAGACACAATTAAAGGATTTCTTTAACAGCTGGAAATTCATTTATTAAAGCATATACTTGAGGGTGACTAGCAAAAGTTCTTATGGAATGACCACTGACTCTCTCTGGTGGAAGAGCTGTACCAGTTTGGAGCTCCTTAGCAGGTTCAGGAAAATACCAAATGGGTATTCCTGGCTGAAAGGCTCAGAATTCAAAGGGAAAAAGCTCCTGAGAGGCTTTCCCAGGACTGCATTTCCACAGCTCACTCACAACCCTCTGCACTGACAGAAATCCCTGCAGGTATGTATGGAATACTCAGTCACACACTGCAAGATGCATCCAGCTCAGGAAGAACATTTCCATCTTCCTTTTACCACAAGTGACCCTAAAAATAATCTAGAGGGAAAATATCCTTTTCAATTGATTAGCTGATTTTATTGTGGCATTCAACTATTTGTTCCCTCTTGACTGAATACTTCCCTGAAAAGAGGTCTGCTCTAAGCACTGACTTCCTAATTCAAGAAACATGGAGTAGGTGGAGGTGGCAAACACACTGCACCAAAAAAGCCACAAGGTCCTTGGATCACTTCTCTCTTTTACTGGCACAAACTGGAATTTCCATTCTACAAGAACAGTTCTCATTATGAAAAGTTTTTTTATTACTAATAATGTAAACCAAATTTCATGCAGAACAGAAATACACTAATAATCCTCACCACTGGGCAGGGAGGAAGGGGAATTGTAAGAGCCCAGGCAAGGAGGGAACTAGAAAGCAAACCTGCCAGTTGGGATTTGCCTACTCGAATTCCAGACTGCAGAAAGCCTAGAACACCCTCCAGGACACAAAAGCTTAAGGCAGCTCGGGCAGGCTGCTTACCTTCCAGGCTGCCACTGCACAGGAGCTGCTCAGCTAAACCTGCTCCTCACCCGTGCTCAGTCAAAAGTGTCAGCAGCATTCACACCACTGCCTTTGGTCAGATCACCATTTTCTAACCTGCATGGAAAATTCCTAACCCGGGCTTCTTACCTGCTTGGAATTGTTAGTCTGCAGCTCATGGAGTCACAGTGTCACAATTAGATCATTTGTAAAAACCTTTTGCAAAGAAGGAGAACTCCCATTTCTTCCTAGCATGCAATTCCTAAGAATCCAGTTTCATTGTCTCAGGCCAGATACATATAAGGGGAAGTGTGAACAGCCCTGAACTCGACTTCTTAAATTACTGTTTACTCCATTTTCTTTCCAATATTCTACCAATGAGCTTATTTAAATGGAGTAGCTTGTTACACTGCCTAGCACAGAAATAACATTAAGATGATATAAAGGTGAAATATAAGATGATAATCCACCCTAAGTAAGCTGCTGCGAGTCATTAAAGTAGGTGTTGCTTTACTTTTTTAATTAATTCAAAAAAGATTACTTTTACAGTACTAAGTTTTCACTGCAAGTCAAAGTGACAGTAGGCTAGAATAGGAATGTGTTTGCTAATCAGAGCTAAGGCTAAAATCTACCGTCCTCACAGGCAAAACAGCTTGTACACCCAAGAAGCAATGCTTCCCTGTGGAAATAAGCATGCCAATTTGGGCTGAAACTGGTTTTTGAACTACATATCGGAAATAGCATGTGAAAAATACTTAAATAATAAGGAGGGCCACAGGATTAAAAGAAATTATTTCAAGGATATTTTAACAGGCCTATTTCATTCACCCAAAAACATGTTTCTATTTCTGCCTCAAATAACAGTGATAATTCCATGGCACTTTGGAAACAAAAAGTTACAGTACAGTTTTTCCCAGTATCAAATATTAATGTTGGTATGAGAAAGTCATGGGCTCAGAAAAGACTGTTGCTTGGGTGATGCCATTTTTAAAACACTTCCTTCACTTTCACATTGCAGAGCTGCAATTGAAACTTACATTCCTGGTTTCATTTTCCACAGACAAGAATAAATACTTTTCTGGAAAATGAATGGAGACTTGTCACAGTGTGTGTTTTTAAATGATAAATCAAGGAAGATCTAGGCTGTTCCTCTAAGGATTTGGCCATGACACAGGTGAACTTAGATCTGTGTGTCTCCAGTTGGGTGGAGCCCAGGAGACAAGCAATTGAGATCCAGCTCTGGAAGCTGCTTTTCTCCAGTGGATTCACAGGCCTCCATGTTGTTCTAACGCTGACTTTTTAAAAAATGCATTAAAACCCAGGATGTTTCACAGTGGCTGCAAGGTGCAGTGCTGGTTTCCTGCTGGCTAATCACCTGTTTGAACACCTGATGTAGAGCCATGGGTACTTAGCCGCCCCCATCCCTGTGAACACCCCCACTGCAGGGGTGGCCCACGGGGGTCAATAAACACCTGTTCTTAGCCACTTGGCAGAAGGGTAAAAGAATGACAGTGGGTGAGAACTCCCCCTGTAAAAAGAAATAGCTTATTCTATGGAATACAAGCATCTAGGTACAGTTTCAACCGCTGAGCAGGAGAGGAAAAGATGGCTGGGCGGGATAACGTCTGCATTAAATTTTATTATTGCAAGTTTTGTCTTTCTATCTATAAACAACCTTTTGGCATATTTATTCTTCCTCAATTCTTTACTCTTGACACCCAATGGGACATTTACCTCCATTATTAATGGCCAAATCAGCTACACATTATTACCTGTAGACTGCAGGTCTGAGCTCTGTTTTAGTGCAACACTTGGATGGAAGGGATGGAGGCAAAGAAATGAGGCAATGCTATTTGTATGTGAATGATACCACTTGGTGAGCTAACAGGCAGCATCCACTGTCCATCTGGCAGTGGAGACTTCCAGTTCTAATTCAGCACTGCAGTCTGACAAGTTATAATTGATAGTGCCTCACAAAGAGATGTTGCAAGCTTTGTTGCAGACAAGGAATTGTGCAACAAGTTGTCTGCTGATTCTATCCCCCATACATTCTGAAGTACTTTATCTAATCTTGTTTTAAAGTCCTGAAGATTGGTACTTCCATGCCTTTCAATGGTTCACTCAGCATATTTCATTGCAGATGCCAGGTGATGTTCAGCTTAAGTGCACACTTCTTCATCTCAGCCATTTTCTGCTACAGCTCATGGCAGAAAAACATTTATTCCAGCTCTGTACCACTGACACTGGGGATGTTGGTGCAGAGGATGGATTATGGCATCTTGAAGACCTTTGTAATCATGTGACAAGGACCCAGCTTTTTGGGAGAACTGCTCTTCCCCAGAGGATGCAGCATGCTGAGGGAGCCTCTCAACCTTCTATAGAAGCAGCTGCTTGCTTATACCAAGATCTGGAGGTTAAGTCAATAAATCATATATTCATTTTGGGGTTTTGTTATGTTTTTTCTTGTTTGAAAATTAAGTATTAACAGAAAGGAAACATAACTGCTCATTTATGCATAGCCCTGTGAAAAGCTTTGAACACTATTAAGTCCTACCCTGCCAACACTACCTTACATGATTCCTGCTACTTGTTTCCTCCAAGTCAAGGACAAATAGCATGATTTGACTTGAGTAGCCATACTTACCTGACCTGAACTCTAAATACATACCTCAATTCACTCTAGCTCTATGATGAAATTAGGCATATTAAGTTTAACATAACTTAATAACTTCAGCTTAACCCTGCATTTAGCATTTTGCTTCCTGAAGCCCTACAAGGTCCAGAAGGCCACAGTGAGACTGTCAGAACAAAACAACAGGGAGCTACCTTCGACTCTAGCTAAGCCCACATGTCATTGATAGGAATGGAGGCAGTTCAAAATCAACCACCTTTCCAGGCAGGCAAAGTCTTCCAAAGCCCTGTAATCCAGGCCAGCACTCCCTTGATCCTACATGCACTCAGTGCACTCTGCTGAAATGGGCATTTCGAGGCAGTGCTTTCTGCTGTCAGCTTCACTTCCACACCACTGCCTCTCTCTGGGGAAGTACAGAGAGACCTGGGCTTGTGCAGCCTTCCCAGCCGAGCTGTTTGTCAGCACTGAGTGCCACCTCCTTACACAGATGAGGCCTCACAGAGCCTCATCACGGAGCCTTCAGGGCTGAAGGTCAGGAAGCAGAGTCAGTATGTAAGAATCCTGCTCAATCAGTACTGAGCTTCTCTGCTTTGTTTCTGTTTGGAATTCCAGAGAGGAGCACCAATGCATGCTTTTCTTATAGTTCTGCTAAATTGCTGCCCTGCATTACACCACTAAACCTGCTGAACTCTCAGGTGCAGTTGCACTTAAAGACTGCAGAAAATTCACCCATTAATAAGAATCTTGCCATGGTGATAAGAATCATGACCTGGTGTCCTCCACAGAGGTGAGGAACCTGACATCCTTCACTGCCTTTAAAAGCCCACCACTATTTATTCTTTAGTTTTCTGCAAAAGCCGTGGTTTTTTAACCTCTTGCCAAGCACACAGGCAAATACTTTGCACATCCAAGTGACAGTCAAGAACTAGATCCCACTGCTTACTCGTTCCATACACCACTGGCATGACTGACTTAGCCTGACAGAACAGCCTCTCTAGCTCCCAAGTGAAGGTAGCAGGAGAGGACTCTGCTAACCAAGGCTCTGTTGCAGTCCTGAAGCACAGCAGAACAGAACGGAGCAAGGAAGTGGCAGGTGCTAGGGAGCTGTGGTGCAGGAACCTGAGTTAGTGTGCCACAGCCAGAGAGTTCATTCGAGCCAAGGGCAGCAGCACCAGCTCGGCCTGAGAGAACGAACACAGCAGGACAGCCCCAACCCCTTCTGGCTCCCCATTTCTCCTCGTGCAGCAAGCAAACACAAGAGGCAGGGAGCTCAGGGGGCGAGGCCTGGCCAGGCTGAGGCCAGCTGCAGCTGCAGCAGCAGTGCAGACTGCTGTGCTTGCAGAGGGGACAGCTCCCCTGGCTTCCCTTGTCACAGCACCTCTCCAGCAGCACGCACACTGCTCGTGGCCGGGGCAGCTCTGCAGCTTCAGCTCAGCAAAGCAGAACCAAGCCAGCTTCTGCTCTGCCCCACCAGCCAAATGATCACTGCTTATGCATTTGCCTAGAGTTCAAAGCTGCACTGAGAAATGCCACTATTATTTGCTAGATGGAAAGCTGGGACTCTCTAGTATATTAATATGCCTGACACATGTTTCACTTCTCTGGCCCCTAAGGGACGCAGAAATTGCATACAAGAACACAAAAAAAGCCAAGCAAATGTATGTCATGATGACTTGATGTTGCCTTTTGCCTAAAGCAATCTGACATAATTAGCCATCTCACAAGTAAAACCTTTATGTTTTATTCTTTTACCAATTTAAAATAAAAAATGTACATTAGCATGGGTAGCTTGTCATTTTAATACACTTTGATGTTTGCAAGCTTTGAAATATCATGATCAAATTTGTATGTAAATTTGTGTTTCAAATTACGTACTCATTAGTTCTTCTGGAACTTCTTCCTAATATTCACAAAACGTTTATAGCTTCCTCTGTTATTTTCCTGAATTGCTTTAGAATGAAACCTGGTATATAAAAGACAAATGTAGAAATCTATTAACACTCAGGAACTTTCTTAAACACTACATTTTATTTCTAAGGAAGTTCCAAGTGTCCATGCAGACCCCATCTGATAGCACAATAAAACCAGCAGGTCAATAGTTTGTGCTTATAGCACTATCAGCCTCCAGAAATGCCCACCTCCCTTACCTACTCATCTGAAAACCCAATTGCCTTGATCACTGTCTTTAATGAACATTTTGGTGCATATGAAATACTAGTTCGTATCCTTAAAAGGAGTGAAAGTGGGATTACCATCTAGATTTCAGTGGAAAACAAAGTAAATTTACAGCAATTATGAATATGATTGATCTTCTCTTCAGTTATCCACCTCCATTAAACACATGGGTAACATTTTAAACTCAATTGAAATAAAAGCCACGCTGTTAAAAATAAATACACAAACCCCACTGCCAGAAAGTTCAACTTTAGGATGAAACCCGAAGCTCATTAGTACAAAAAATGCATAACATGCAGTACAAGAGGAAAGAAGAGCTGGAGGGGAGCATTAGTTCATCTGGCAGCTGTCACCACCCTGCCCAGGAGTGATGGCACAGAAATGCTCCCAGGCAGACACTGGTCTAACCTGCTTCCACAGACACCCCTTCCTGGAGACCCTACAATTCCCCCAAGCTGTCTGTCACTAACACATTTCTCCTAATGTCTACTTATAAACATTACTTCTCTACATGCTATGTCAGAGCCTGAAAGTGCTGAACCTAGCAGAGGAAATCCCCAACTGATAATGTCACACTGCTCTGATTAAGAGGAAAGAATTTGGAAAGCAGCCGCTATAAATAATGCACAATTAATACTGAACCTGTGCTGTACCTGTGTGTGCAGGAGGAATTTGGCAATACAAGCCCAAGAGGCACCACTTTCCTTGCTTCTGCATTCAAGGTGAATCTGGTCCCACTGGGCTCCATAAAAATGCCCACTTTCTCAGCATTTCTTCCCCTCTCTACATTTTGGATTAAACTTGCAGTCATTAAAACACCAAAGAAACAACAAAGATTGAGGCCAACTCCATCAAAATAAAAAATGGCCATGTTTTATATCTACTGCACATTTTTGATGTCACAGAAGCAAACATAAAAGTTCATATGTCACTGTTCATGATTGCAGGCTTGAGCGCACAACAAGCCTTTTAGTTTTAATAAACCTACAACAATATGTTGTGGGAGTTTTAATGACTTTAAACTAATGCAGATCTTCTTAATTAAACCTTTTTCATTAAGAAGCAAATCTGTGCATGAACCAAATCAATTTATTCCAGCATGGCAGTAGCCTACAAGTTGGGTATTATAAAAACACTAGCAATGCAGCTCTCTGCACCCTGCTCCAACAGGGCTGGGTCTTACCCTGCAGGCACACCACAGTAATCCTAGCTCAGAGAATGGAGGAACTCAGACAGTATTTGTAGTGTTTTCTCACAGTTTGACATTTGAAATGTATCAGGCTCAGCAGAACTCTAAGAGTTAACTTTCAAGGTATTTAAAAATAAGATACTGGAATTTTTTCCTTTGCTTTACAGCATCTTAAGGCAAGCAATTACCTAGAAGAGTGGGAACACAGTGACAGTCCATAGGACTACTTTCTGAAGTCATAACCAGAAATATTTATCAGTGGTAATTCTAAAAAGAAAGCTGTGAAATTATTTCAAAGTCTTTCTGGATTTTTCTTCACCTTTAGGCTTGTTTCATCCCTGCTCCATACAGCTGTGGGGTGGGAGATGAGGCAGCTGCTGGGCTACGTCTCAGTCCCTGTGCCTGGAGCTGGCTCTCAAGGGAGCAGGTTCTGAACTCACTGTAGATACAGATGCCTGCACAGCAAAACCATCACTGGAGCTGGTTCAAAGATGCCCACTTCTCCTGGTCTGGAGCACAGGCTCTACTGGACTCTTTCATTTATTTCAGCCAGAATTTCTCACCAACTAAAGCTCATTCTTAAAAGAGGAAATACGTATAACTTGTCTGATTAAAGATGTTTTGATATTTGAAGGCACAATCCAAATAATTCTGAAGTCTAAATAATACCCATGCCAGCCTTCTACCAGAGTTATAAAGCTAATTATTTTATTAGAAAACATACGCCTGTTACTAGTAATAGTCTGGTTGCTTTACTGGAAATACAAGCCAAATGATCACACAGATTAGAGTTTGTGCCAACAGTATTTTATATTGCAACTTCCTCAAAAATTGGCCTTGGAAATGGAAAGGTCATTCAACAAGCTGGCAGAGCATTCTGGACTTTGGAGTGGTTCCACACATCCCGGGCAACTACAAGCAAGCAATTTTGGACAAGGTCCTCCAAGACTGTCTGAACCTCAAGATTTGAAGTCTCGGCTTTCGAAAATCCAGTCAAGTTCTCATCTACAACTTCATGTACCAAATCATATTCAAGCTAAATGAAAGGAGACCTTAGTATCAAAGCAATGTTTTAAGCTATTTACCAGATCACATAATAGAGATGATCTGGTAAATAGCTTAAAAAAAATTCGTGGAGAAAAGAAGGAACTTGTGTGTGTGTCTGACTGTACTAACACAGAATACACAGATACCCAAAGGGCAGAGAGGTGGCAAATATTATGTAAAGTCAGAAGAAAGGGAAGAGCCTTTAATAAATTTTCATTAACAAAAGAAAGGTTTATGGACCAATGTCAACACACAACACCAACAAAGAACTGGGGTGCGTCTGTAATAATGACAGTGCTAATTGCTCAACTGTATAGCAAGCAACAAATGCTGAATTTTAATACAAATTCACTGGTCATCCTTAGTGATTTTCATAAATTTGCAGATCTTAGACCTGTGTACAAGTGCAATTACACTCCTTTTCAAAAGGAGCCAATTTACAAATAACTCATTTTTAGGATAAATGGAGTATGTTACAGGGGACAAATCTGACAGGTTGTCAAGTGCTGTAAGTACACCCCATGAATGATGAATAACCTCTCCAGAGTTACCAAGCAAGTGGGAGCAATACACCCCAAGAAATCAGGTTAGAGTTCTCTTGGCTAATAGCACAATTATAACAGGAACAGGACTACCCACAGCTACAACAGCCACTCCTGTCAGGGTGTGCCCCCTGTGGTCACCAAGACACCAGGCATCCTTTTGGAGCGGAACCAAGTGGGCTATTTGAGAAAAATGAGGCTCTAAACTATCTGCTTAGACTTCATTCTGGTTATAGAAGCACAAGTTTCATGGGCTGGTATTTACAGAGAGGATTTTCCTGATTATATCCAAGTCACAGGCTGGAGACAATCCCAGCTCTCACAGCCTCTCCTCATCTGATCCATGCTCCAATCTCTTAACCATTTCTGTACTCATTTCCTGGATTCTTTCCAGGACCTTGGAGTTATTTGCTAACTTAATGCATATTCTACTAAATGAGGCAAGTTCAACAATTCACTACTGATTAATGCAGAGACAATTCAGTGTCTTATTGCTGCAGTATTACCCAACGTGTACATGGTCCAGATGAGAACATGTTTTGACACTGCAGTGTATATGTATTTCTTCCCTACTGAAAAGAAATTGGTCAGTGGAGTTAAAATAGCACCTGGTTGTATAATCTGTCTCACAGGACAGCATTACTCAGAATTCTCTGTTACACTCTCTGGCTCTAAAAACACCCAGGGCATCCAAAACAGTTGGCCAGGTGTAGGAGAAGGGAATACTCAACCAAGACATGAGTGGCATCCCCCAGCAAGAACTACAAAGACCCTGGCTGCTCTCTAACGTTCCTGTTCTCACTCATGCATAGGTGTTGTATCATCATAACCTTCTGAAGATTGATTTATCTGTCCTACTGAAAGTTGCTTACCTGTCATGATCTTGGCAGATAATCTGCTACTCACCTTGTCTGAAAAGTTATGGTGTCATTCACACACCGAGTTGCAATTTTTTACACTAAAATAACAAAGAGTAGGGAGGTTCATCCTTCCTGCTGCAGATATGAGTTGAGTGATACACTTATTCACAAAACAATTCTAACAAAGTTAGATAATCGCCAGAATAATAATAATGCTGCCAAATCTCCATCAAAACATCAACCTCAAGGTCAAAAATACTCTGAAAGTTGTCTAACAACATATATGATGTCTCTTCTCCTAAGTGCCTTTAACTGGTTCACAGTGATTTGAGACTTCTTCCCAAACTCAGTGAGTTCTCCCAGCTGAATCTCAATCTCCTCCTGGGAACATGCTGTGGGTTTCCTTTGGTTTTTGGTGTCAGAGGAATGGCATGATGATGGAATGAGTGACTGAATCCTACAGCTATGAGGTTACTAGAGCTATTTCCCTATGTCTGATTGGTCTCTTCTCTCCATTCCATTAAGAGCATTTCTCTTTTTTTGGTAAATGATCTGCCAGACTACAGCCTCTCCTGGATCTCAGCAGACAACCCCAGCCACTCCTGCTTTCTGTAGCACTGATTTATGAAGCCCTTGTTGGGATTGACTTAATCTATCACAGGAATTGTTTTTCCCTCTCAGAAGCAGCTCAGCAGATGTGATAAAGCACCTGTGTAAGAGGCTTTCTCCGCTGCTGCTGCTGCTGCTGCAGGATGTGCTTTACCACACTAGGTGTGAGTTATGGCTTACATGTGGAGCTTAAGTAAGCCTGGGCAGGGAGAATGAATTACAAAAGCTAACTGTGGAGATGACAACCACACGCAATACAGTGGCTCAAACTCTTGCTAAAAAGAAATTAATTGGTTTTTGACAGCAGAAAGCAGAAGATAAAGCTTGTGTTAGACTGTCCAAAGCAAGTAACCCAGTACAGTTAAACACTGAGGCAGAGACCAGCTGCCTCTTCATAAAGAATGGCTTGGAATTACTCTTTCCTTTCCTACCTTGTCAGGTAGGTCTGAGAATAGTTGCTTCTGGATTTGTCCAGCTGCATTCCTTTAGTTAGTCTCCAAGCCACCCTGCCCATGAGACACTATCAAAACTTGCTTATGGGAAAATTCAAGGACAAAATTTGGTCCTGCATTAGACATTGCATTGTTTGGCCAAAGACTAAATGTGTGCCACTTGAAATATTGTCGGGTGCTCCCAAAATATTTTAATATTCCAAGATTCAGCAGCAAATTACTTTTTTTTCAACATTCAATTGCCTACATAAATGTAACATCAATAACTGTTTTGCACATTGTTTCCATTGATTTGCCTTCACTCTGTACTCTTGGTAAAGAGAGTTTGTTTTCAGGAAGATGTGTCTCTTTGTCTCATGTGAAAAGAGACATGAGAGAGGTTACTTTGTTGATAATTCATCAGATTAATTAACCTGAAATACTCGATCATTGAGATATAACCTACTTCTCTACTAAGTGCTGCTTCTAGTACAGAAGAGGAGTTACAGAGCAATCTTTCAACAGTAACATATTAAATACCATAATTGGCTTATCACGTTCTCAGTTTTACAATTTATAAATAAGATGGCATGCATGACAGATTGATCTGCAAATCTGCCTCCAAAAAAGAACTCTTTTGAAAAGATGTAAAATACATTTGAGAATGCCTCTTCTCCCTGTCAAGAGAGAGCTGTAGAGTTCTGGAGTTAAAGCACTATTACTTAGTGTTTGAGAGCTTTCAGTCAGCCACAAAGAAATGCAAAGCAAAATCCAACAGTTTGAAATGTGTCTGAGTAAGGAATGGGAAACAAACTGCTGCCGATTCATCTGAAATGACACATCACAATGAATCAATTCCACGCTTTGTGGAGGGAGAAGGAAGTTTTGCATTTACTACCTTCTTCCTACACCTTTGGCCCTGTATATCAATTCAGGCAATAGTAACAACTTCCATTCACTGACAAGAATACTACAGATGTCTGCTTCTTCCTGTAATTCTTCATCCATTCAATTCAACTCTTATGGAATGAGATCCAGTAGTTTTGAAATCAAATACAGCCTGGAAAAGACAACTTTTGCAATTTTATGCAATGTATTTAGCATCTCTATCCATAATGATTTCACTGAAAACTTCAGACTCTGGAGAAGATTTCCTATTTACTACATCCCTCTCATTAGGCTTATATCAATTGATACAAAACTACATAATCTCTTCTGTGTGGCCCAAAGCACATGAAATGTGATAAGAGCAGTAAGAAAACATTAAACCTTTGGTATGTTGTAGAGAAACAACCAAAGGGAGGTGGATTTGGTAGCTAAAAGCCTAGGGCAGAGTCAGATCCATTAATAGCTTCAGTTCATTTGTTTGGAAGGAACATAATTGGCTTGAATGCGATTCAAATGTATCTGATCTTTTTCTTACCCATTAAAAAAACAGATGAGCTTAACTGGTGACTTACACATGATTTCACAGCTTATCACACCGAAGGGATAACAGGATTGCTAAAAGCTTAAAACCTCAACTTAGCTAATTGGTTTTCCAAAGACACACGTTATTTTTGAGAAGCTGCTGCTAAGACAAATAGCTTTAGAACAAGCTTTCAGAAGCACCAATGTGAGTGTCTAAACATGACACCACCAGTGGTGGGTTCTTTTCTGATTTTATTTTGGAATATCCTGAACTTTATTTGAAGTGTTTTCTAGTCCTGCTATTGCTCAGTGTTCTGGCATGGTTGAGCACAGGACACATATCAATGATGTATATTCTAAGCTGGTTCTTTCTTGAGATAGAACTTTTTTCCCCTCCACTGACAGATCTTTAAATCAATACAGGACCTTACCATCAAGATGGAAGAAAAAGCACAAGAAAATCTGCTAGCATCTGTGCTAGGCTATACAGATTTATCAAAAGAAATACAGAGTGTGCCAGCAAGGAAAGAGAAGGAAAGAGCATTTTGGGAGGGGGGGGGAAAGAAAATCCTCCATAATTCTTTGCATTTTAACCCATTTCTGGAAGGACCACAGGAAATGTCCATTATACTTCACAAGTCAAATCTATTTTGTCTATTTGATTATGATGATGTTTTGCTCAGAGGGTTCAAAGGAATTTAGGAATCTGCATCAGCTCACTGAAAATACACAAAAAGGCAGGCAATGCTTTTCAAAATAAAAACTCCACCAAATTATCCACACCTTTGAAGCTGTTCCTCTGCCCAAGGTGTTCAAAGCCCTTGGTAGTGGAGAAAAGGATTTATTGGCAGGATAATATACAGAAGATTAGACTAAATGAAAACCTCACCTTTGAGGCCAAGAAAGAAGACTTTGGCTCTTTGAGGAAACAAAGTGAACCCTGGCTCAGCCAGAGATGAGAGTGTTTGTAATCAGCTAGGCCTGACAGACCTGGAAGGGAAATACCAAGGCAGGCTTGGAGGAAGGGGTGTGTGTCCCTGCCTGCTTTCAGCTCCCTTCCCTGCACGCTGCCTCTGTACAAACAATTAACTAACACAGCCTTTGAGGACAACATTTGATAACAGTTCTTTCATTTGCCTGCATGCAGCTTCTAGAGCAAAGTCTCTTACAGAAAGCTACAACACAAAGGTTCTTCTGGACAAAGCCCAGTAAACTCCCTATGTGAGAATTGCAAACAGTGCTCTGAAGTCTGTGGGAGCAGATACCCTTTTTGTAAAGGTTTTCTTGAGAAAGGCTGAAAAGAGCTGGTCCAGCTAAAACTGCTGCCATGTCATTGTTAAAATACATGGAATTTTTCCTTCCACTGTTGCTTAAATCTGGTCTAGATAGCAGAGTAAGGCTATCAATAAAATCTAAGAATACTTGGCTAGGTTTCACAGTTCACCTTCAGAAGCAATAGAAAGGAAGTCATCTCTTAAATGGAGAAGTGATTCTATGTTCACCAGCCTCTGCAGCAAAGGCTGGCTGAACTTAGGGACACAGTCTGGACTCTCTCCATCACATCAATGCTCTGGCATTCCTCAACACCAGAGCCAAGCAGGCTGCCAATCCAAACTCAGGTGCTCACTGACCTACTCAACAGAAAGGTCATTCATCCTCCTCAAACCACCTTCATTTACACATCTGGATCACTGTGATATTTATCAGGAGATAATCATGTACATGCAGCTGAGTTATCATCCATTAATTACAGCAGCACTTCCTAAGTTGCATGACTTTGATTCCCAACTTCTGCCAACTTTCCAAAGTACCTGTGTTTTTTCCTACATGTTCTTTCATACTTCAGAAGATCTCTTGGATTTGAAAATATCTAATAAAAATATTTCAGGGAAACCTAAAGCTTTATTTTCTGTAAGGGACTTCCTAAATAAAAACATCTTTCCACCTTAAAAAAATCTCACACTTTGTGTAGAGATCCTTCACATTCCTTGCTCTATTCTGCTTTAGTCTTTTTGGGTTATATTGTACTAGTGCTCCTCCTTGCAGAGATGTGCAAACACACAGCATGACCCCACATTTGATCATCTCATTTCCCTACTTCACTCCCAAGGACTCCTCTGTGGCTGCTAACATTTATTCTTTTCATGTAGTTGTAGATTTAACATAGATTTTTTTTTTTAAATTCCTCCTGTAAATGTTCATATTTCTTTACCACTCACAAAGACTTCTAAAAGTTCTCAAAAAATATTGCCAATTGAAAGTTTATGCCATAAGCATGAATTTCAACACATTTTATCTAGCACTGTCTTATTATCTGAAATAGCCATTTTATCTGCTAGAAACGTCTTGATGTCTCTAAAATAATTCAGTTTCAAATCATATTCTTTACTCCTTTTATAAGCAGCTAGAATTCAACTAGATATAAATGTACACATTCACTTTTCTAAAACCTTCCAAACAACCCAACTTATTTTTAAAGTGTTTAAAAGTGCAGACTGGAATATGTATAAGAGCATATATGCTGTCATTCAGAAATGGAAAATCCACTTTTTTCTTGTACTCACAAGAAAAAAAAAATCATGTTCTTTAAGTGCAGAAAAATGATTTAATGACAGTCCCAGCAACCCTTGCTTGCATCAAGCAGTGCCCAGTCTTGAGCTGAGCTCCCTCAATAATTACATGGAAATGGCTGCTATTGTTAGCCTTGGTTGATTTGCCTTTGCAGATCTGGTTACACTTGTATCATACAAAATCAACATTTCCATTTTTATATTCAGTGTTCCCTCTGCCTTCAAATGCTTTCCACAGGTTTTTGTTTTCTTGTGAATTGGGTATTTTCGTTCCACTTAAGCACTTGAAATATCTTCACAGACTATGTATTTATTTACCTGAAGGTGAATTTTCTTCTAAGACTGCTTTGCTTTCCTGAATAGATAATTTTCTCTTTTTTTTCTATAAAGTAGAACAATATTAATCCAGACAAGAGAATCAATTCCTTTGCTACCATAGAAGTGTTGCTCTTATAAAAGAGGCAATGAAGTTTGGTGTGGTGTCTAAGTGCATTTCACATTTCATTCAGTAGACACAAGCTATGGGCATACAATTGAAGAGTGCTACTATGGTCTGAACTGAAGCTGAAAGCCAGCCTTAGAGTGTTCAGCAAGCTAAATCCAAGACCAATTTCAGGTTTCGTTGACTGTCTTTATAGAAACCATCTTCCCTGCATAAACTATATCATATGAAGGTATCTATTTGGTTACTTACTATCAATATACACCACAATAATTTCCCAGATCAAAGCATTTTAAGAAGCCCCTTAAAAATCCCTCAGCGTACATTCTAATTGGCCTAACAGAACCAAAGTGGTCCAATCATATGGCAGAAGGTTCAGCACGGATCTTGTTGCAGGATCCAGATGACACAAAATAACACACACCCTCACAAAAGGCTCATGTGCCCTCAAACAATCTGGCTCTCTCACAGAAACACTCAGAAGAGCTGCAAGTAGGACAAAAATAGACAGACATTGATGTTATAACTATCACTTCCTTCTAAAGTTCTCTGAAATTATCTTCCCACACACTCCAAACCTAAAAAGCGTGATTAATGTATTCCATCCATTATTATCTGACTGTAAAAACACCTTTTGCCTCAGCAGCAAGCTAGATTCAGCTCTGTAAAAGCTGAGTTCAGCCCCACAGGCAGAGCTTATGTGTATCATGGACAGTGGTGGGATTGTATCATCAGAAATCATTTCACCACCTTACAGCAGTAAAAAGTGAACAGAAAATATTTTGTAATGCCTCATGCTTATTTCCTGTTGTGTTTGTTGCTGCTTGATTTGGGCAATTTGGTAATCCATAATTAGTCTTCCAGCCTCAGAGAGATTTTACCCTCCAAAAGGGTAAGCAATGAGCAATTTAAATAGCACAAAATAAATACTACAGCAGAAGGACATAAAAGTAGTCCTTGTGATATGACTGCTGGAAGGGGTTATTTTATTAGATTGGGCTTTTCTTGGTGTTTTTCATGAGTTACTTTAGAGACTGTTCTCAAAATTTGTTTACTGTAGCCAATCTGTCATCAATAGATGTGAGCATCTCCCCTCCTAGAACATGCCTCACACTTTCAAGAATTTAGGTGTATGATAACATCACAACATCCATGTTTTACAAATCTGTCAGCACCAATTATTTAACAGAGATGCCTGTCAGACACTATAGTTTTATGAAAGCAATTAGTATTTGTACAATGGTATTACATACAAACATGAAAATATTCCTCAGAAGCTTCTGTGAATGGTCATCAATTACCAAACATAACACTGCTCAAATACAGGAAGCAAGTTCAGTTGCAAAGCAATCCTGCAGGGTAGCTTTACAAGGTAGGAATTTCAAACAGAAAAAAAAAAAAATCAGATATCTTTTAAAGGTTTATGATTAGATCTCCTTCAACAAAAAGCCTGAAAAGAGAGCTGTCCCACTTCCTCAAGTCAGTTAAGAAAACCGGGGTTTCCATGCAGACAAGTCTTGGTTTCAACTATGATGACACATATTACTGATAACGGCAGCTCAGCACTCTGGTAACAAGCCAGGTCTCCCTGGAATCCCTGCTGATGAATATGCTGCCAGGAAGGACCTGGCATCTCTAGCAGAAAAAGCCCAGAAAGAACTCCCCTTCCCAAAGAGAGGACACACTGATTTTCAGACAAAGAAGAGTCCAGATCACACTTCATTTCATTAACTCTTCAGCGTTCTCAGTGTATACACTTGCTTCTCACATTTTCATTGTCAAAAAGAAAAACATTTCCCGCAATTATTTTTTTTTAATAGTCAAGTCAAACTAATTTGGAGAGTCCTACACATCAGTATTTCATGAATAAAATGCTCATGACAGAAACTGTTAGACCTGCTGATTTGTTAAGGTTTTTTGAAATAGAGAATATCACCATAATTGCCCTCTGTACATATGAGAGAAGACTTGTATGAATCAGGAGTGATTATCACCTCCCCATGTGACCACCCCCAGCAATAAATCCTCTGCCCAGCAGCAAATGCTGCTCAGGTGTGGCCCCAGATCTCCGGGGTGCAAATGCCAGGTGATGCTTGGACATGAGCCAGGTCCAGCACACGCAGCTCTGTGAGATGGGAGCTTATGTTAACCTGACAATTCCTGCAGGGCCTTGTCTTCACTGGCACATCCAGAGATGATTTACTAATAAAGTTAAAAAACACACAGGTGTAGTCTCAACCATCTCTACTTTGAGAGAATTTGAGCTCAAATACTGGGAACAGTTCCCCAGTCTGAATACTCTGTTTTCTCTTTGCCCTTTATTTTTTTTCCCTCAAGTATTTTTTTGCAGATTTCCAGAAGAGCAGCAAGAAGCTGCATCAGTTCAGACATATTTCCTTACAAAAGTCTGATTTGGCTGTTTGATGTGGCAATGTACTCTGAGTTGAATTTCCTTTGCTGCTTATCTTATTTAAATGTATCAACAGAACTGTTTCTCATCTATATTTATAAAGCAACAGAAAATAATGGTGTAGCTCTCCCACTGAATAAATGAAATAATAGCAAGGATAAAAATATAGATGGTAGATGACTTAGAGACTGTGTGAACCCCTTCATTCTAACTGAATATTCACCTGATGAGTCACACCACTTTTTTCCAAGGAAAACCCCACAAGGGAGAACAACAGACACGGAGATCATGCAAACAGATACTGCTCTTGGCAGATATTTTCTCTCTGGAATGGGAATGAAACAGCTATGAATTTTAGATTATTTAGAAATTTGCAGTTTGAAATTTTTTTCTAACAAATAACATAAGTCATCTTTGCTCAAGTGAATAACAAGTAATTCCTTTTAGGATTTTTTTCTGTACCAATTTAAATATTTGCAGTTCTGGTGTGCCACTCTTATTCCTTCTCCTTTCTCTGATCTCCTATTTCTCTTTTAAACCCTTTTTTTCCTCCTTTGGCACAACAAAATATGGAACAATATCAGCAATTTAATGGTATTTTCTTAACTGAATATTCTGGCTTAATATTAAAATACTCCTTTAAATAATTTGCAGATTTTACAGAATAGCAATAGTTGTTCTGAAGACCTTAAATCACAAGGTTCATAGTGAGCTCCACTTACAGTTCTCTTGAAGCAACAGGGTTTGGCAGATTTAACCACAGGCTTCAAGGGAAGAAGCATTTGCTTGAATATTTATTGAAGGCTTTGGTTCAGACCTATTGGATGCCCTATTTAAAACACTTATCTCCTGCTCTGCTAGCATCTGCATTAGAACAGAAAATGACAAACAGCTCCCCACACACAGGAATGTGCTGGAACATCATCACTTCTGGATTATTCCCAGTTAAACTAGGTGCATGTCATGAAAACTCCCTATATTCTAGAATAAATTCTGGCAGGTATGTTGTTTGACATCATCTTGAATAACAGAGCTGAACTACAGGAGGAAAAAATGTGGACATTTATTACATGAGAATATCTTGCTGATTTAAAAATGCACTTTTATCACATCCTACAGAAGGAAGCCTACCAGTGAACCCTGCTAGCTTCTGTAAGTACCTGTGATTAAGTAGGATTCTCATTTTACCTGTCATTCTAGGCCTCAGCCTGCTGTTGAGAATGCTGCCTGTTGCTGTGAGAACAGCTATGGTACACAGGACACTGTCCCTCGTGCCTGCATTCATCATCTCCAGCTTTCAGTCCTGGCTGGAGCCATGCTGTCAGAAGGACACTCCTCCACATGGAACAGCTGCAGAAGTGCAGGAAAGCTCCAGCTCCAGCTCAGCCTGGTGTCCCCAGGGCAGCCTGAAGCACCCCAGTGCACCCCTGGCCAAGCCCTGCTGCTCCCTGGGCTGAGCTGCCATCCCCTGGGGACACTGCTCCCAGCAGGTACCACACACCTGCAGGGAGGCACTGGCTGGACACTGGCCTGCACTCTGCCCTGGGGGTGCATCCTCCTCATGGCTTCCAAGTATAGAAAACTCCTTACTTCTATCTTTAGAAATAAATCAGTAATAATAAAAAGAGAAAAACAAAGAAAACTGTTTTCAAAAAGCTCATGCTCAGAATTGTATTTTTTTTCCCAAACATAAAATGCCACAATCTGGGAATTACAATTAAACCATCAGGCTCAACTGAATGCCACAAGTGCATTTGAAGTGCACAGATATATAACTTCATTCACGCTCCTTTGGCCATTTATATGCACAGTGCAAGTGAACAAATGCCAGGAATTCTTTAGGGAACTAATCAATGCTGCTGCATAATCTTTGTTTCAGTTGAGATAAATCATCCCTCCATTTCCTCCCTTTCTATTGCAGTTACCTACTCACAGTTTTGTTTTGAAGGGGTTTTTTCTCAAACCTTTTGAACAAAAGCCTCATATCAAATAGGTTTTCTCAAGTTCTGAGGATTTCTACCTCTTACTGAAAATCTAGAATTCAAAATTGCTTATCCAAGTGTTAACTAAATTCCCTGATCAACCTTCTCTTTTGTCTCAGAATGATTCCTTTTCTTTCCCTTTTTTTTTCTATTTTTCTATGAAATAAGATTTCTATTTTTTCTATCAGAATTCCATTAGTGTATCAAATGGATCCAATATGGATGTGAAAACAGAGCCCTTGCAATCTCTCTCACACCTTTGCAGTAGAACTGCAGATGGCTCTGATTCAGCCCCTACTAAAATAAGAAAAGATAAATTGCAATATCCACATAACTCCACGTGAGCAGAAAGTGGCAGTTTTGTTTGCTTCATCTACAAACTTGCTGGTATCATTTCATAAGCACACTGATAATTGGGTAATCCTTTTGGTTTGCATCTTTCATAGCTCTTCATTGTTTCATCATTTTCATTGAAAACAGCTGGCAATCTCCATCAATGAATACTGTGCTTGCTTTATTATTATTTTCTGTCCAAAAGGCTTGTTAAGATATGATGTCAATCATTTAAAAGACACATATAAGCCAAATATATTGACATTAAAATAAAAGCAAGACCTTTTGCTCGCAGATAGTAAGGTGAAATATAAAATATTAGTTGATTTACTGAAAGACTTAGCATGTATGACAGCCTAAATCAGCTAAGAGAATGAAAACAAACTGTTATATTGTTTATGAGGAATGCTGACAGAGTTAAAAATACTTTTACATGATGTCTGTAAAAAAAAAAACTAGATTAAAGAAGATTTGGTAGATTAACCTCTGTAGCATTTTGAGTCTTGTTCTAGCAGAGACACAAATATAAGGGCAAGGAGGGAAGGCCAGAATAAGGGAATGCACTTAGAGGACAGTGGACTCCATTGGCCAGGGGAAGAAGTAAGCCCTTACTGTGATTAAACACTCTTAGATTGCTGTTGCTCCTGCCATGTTGGACCAACAGTGAAAATTCACATTAAAAACACACTATTTTACTTGCTAAATGATATGCACTTCTACATGCAACTCATAAGGCAGAGTCTATACTTTTATGCAGAAGTTTCTATTTAAATTCAGAATGCTACACTTTTTTTAATTTTATCATACCCAAGTCCTGAACTATCTATTGGCAGAGAGCTTAAAGGGCTGTCATAAAAGGTAATCCAAATTGAACACATATAGATATAGATATGCAGACAGTCCAGATGTAGAATTGTGCCCTGACACTGTTCAAAGGTTTTAAGCCCAGGAAGATGTGAGATGCCTGCTGGAAGCTGGCTTTCAGAGAGGGGTGGCCATGCTCATGCCAATGGGGCCAGCTGCAGCTAAAGCATGTGAGGAGGAGGGACAGGATTCCAAGGGACAGGTGAGCTCCTGGCATCACTCCCTGTCCCAGTCACTGCCTAATGGGGCAGGGAATGGTTTGCATAATGCCACAGAGAATGTCCTCTGAGGAGTCTGACTGAGCACCCCAGGGAGCTGCCTGATCCACACAGATCCCCCCTCTCTGCTGGGCATGGCGGGAGGCAGCAGCACTGCAATCCCCCAGGACACGCAGCACAGGAGGGCCTGCACAAGCAGCTGTGAGGGCCCTGCAGTCCCACTGTGCCTACTGCACTAAGACTCTGAATTAGGATCATGAATCTGCATTGAATAACAAACTCCCTGTATTTGCTCCTCCTCACAGCCCACTGCTCTGTAAGCTTCACTCACTCGCTGTAACTGCACACAGACTCTGAGTGCAGCACTAGAATGTGGTGGCAAGGAGCTCCTCACTGGGAGCTGCTCTCAGCAGGACAGCACACAGCGAGCAGAACCAGACCCATGTGCTCTGTGTACCTATTTCTGGCCTGTCCTACTGAGAATATTAACATACATTCTTTTCTTTCTGGAGAGTGAGAATACCACTTATTCTTTCTTTTGTCAGGCCAGTGTCTGCTGAGATGGATGCTTAAAAAATCTTCGCATTACAGTTCCACAGAAGAATATAAACCTGCTTATGAAATTAAATGTACCTAAGGATTCAGTATACTTGCTTTCTTCCCTGCTTCATCAATGATTCTTTTTGTTGTTCTCCGCAATGAGATCTCTACACAACGTATTTAAAAGCATTTTTGCTCTGCAAATACCAGCTAAAAAGCAAATGGATCTGTCTCTATGACTTTTGTTCAGTATCCTCCTTCCACTAAGATGTGTTGTTAAAAATATTTTCTGCTAGTGTTTCCAGAATCTCATTCTCTAGATATGTAAGGGGGAGCCACAATGAATATAGCTTAAATGCAAAGAACGTGGTGTACAAAGCTGCCATGTTCCTGCTATCTACATCCTCAGAGTAAAACTCCTCTGGCACAAAGCTCATACAGCAGCCCAGCTTTATTCCTTCCAGATCTCTGGGCAGGAACAGCAAGTTCCACGGGTAGATGATCTGTTTTTCAACTTTCTGAGTCTCTAGCTCAAAATGCAATTTGTGAGCAAGCTCCTCTATTTCGCAGATCTAGAGAAGCACAGGGTTGGGAAAAGCCAGGTCCCATTTTTCCTCAGCAGTCTGCCACCATGGAAACCTATAACACCCCAGAATTACTGAGTTATCAGCTACGTGTTGGGTAAACTTCCAACAGGTAGCTGTTTGCTTTTTTCCAGCTCAGCTGAACACTGTTTGCTTTCTGTCCTTTCTGCTTTGGCAAATCACATAAAACCTTTCAGGGAATTCATGGTTAATAAAACCCACCAGTGGTCACACACCAGCCATAAGCACATCTCCTACTCTTCTTGCACACCTAAACTCAGTATAAATTTTAGATTCATCAGGTCTAACCAGCTGTTATCAAGGGACCTCAGCAGCCCTCTCCCACATCAGCATGTGCCTGGGCACCTCCACAGGTTGTCAGTGCTGCTGCTGGGCTGCTCAGGGGCCCTGAGCTCTCCTCTGACCAGGGAAAAGGGCTCAGACATGGGGACACAGCAGAGAGCAGCAAGAGGCACGGAATATCGTCCACAAGCAATGGAGTTTATACAGTGAACTTGAAGTTTCCTTGGTTTATCTTCTTTCCAACTTCAGACTACATCCACTGTATACAATGAGAGCCTGTAATTACTTTGTGTAAGGCAGGCTTTTGTTCCTCTTTCTCTGGGGTGAAGAAGGGGAAGAAGAGGTATCTTATCAGCAATACTGCTTTTCTTACAAATATATTAAACTACTAACTGTGAAACTGCTTGAAAAAATGCACCTTGTGTCACTTAGGAATCATCCTTCTGGCATGAAGAAAAAAAGAAGAGGTGGGAAGGGTGTTGGAAACGCCATGAAATGTTTCAGTACAAAATGAATTTTCTTTACTGGAGGAGAGAACTACAAGAACTTTGTTCTGCAAAAATCCGCCTGAAGCAGAATTTCTGTGCTACAGGAAAGGCACAAACACAGACATGGATAGTCAGTAAAAGACAGATTTTGCAGGAAGAGAGGGAGATGCCATTTCCAGAAGAGCATTGTTGCTTAGTTTGACAAGTGAAATCCAACCTCCCTGCACTGTCCTTTGGAAGAGGCTGGCTGTTTCAAGCTGTCCACCTTCAGAGTATCTAATCCCTAAATCACACCTACTCCAAGCTGCCCTGACCCTTTGCAAGGATTGCTAAGGCTCTCCATGCTCAGAAAGGGAAGGGAGGGGAAGGGAAGACAGGGGACAGAGCATGGTGCTGCACACAAGGAATGACTGCAGTAGAGAGAGAAGAGGGTATAATATTTGGTCCTCAGTTTTCAAATAGCCATAGACCATTGTCTGGGCCTTTCTGGGGGGAAAAAATTGCTTGCAGAGGAAAAAAAATTAAGTGGATTACTTGGCTTCCAAAATTGATCCAGATTTCAGCAATTTTTCAGATTTCCAGGAAGTACTTTGTCCTTCCATTAGACGCAAAAAAGCTAAGCTATAGTGTTATCCCTGTAGCAAGATAGGGACATCATCTGTTTCTCCTTTTCTCCCATAAATACCCACTCACAGTAATTTCTAAATTCTGAAAAATTTTATAGCAGCAATGGTACAGTATAAATTTATATGCACACACAAACACACATTGTGTGTGGGTAGAGAGACCATGTAAGCATCTGATGTTCATCTCACAGCTGAAAACTAAAATACCATAAAAATAATATTATTAAGATGCCAGATACTTTCTTCTACTGCACTATATCATGAGAGAGGAAGAAAAGCTCTGGTGGAAGGAGCCAGACACTAAAGGAGCCAGGAGAAGAGAAGAACAACTGTGCTCCTTCCTGTTCTGACAGCCCAATGACACAGTGCCAGGCTCTGGTGGCTCATGGCCCAGGACTGTTTGAGAACAGATGCAATATAGCATGTTCCTTTCTGAAATGAAGGAAACTAGGGGAAAAGGAAAGCAAAAGGAAATGAAGCTAAGATCAGTATTTCCTGACCTGCCCTTTCTCCACAGTGTTTGATCTTTGAAGTCTACAGACAGAGCTCTACTGATTTCGAAAGGATTTGATTCAGAGCTTAAGGAGAAGAAAAAAAACGTGTGGCATGGTGCACAGCTCACTGGCATCACAGCTCTGTGGGAATGCACAGAGCTTTGCCCGGAGCTACATGTGCTTATCAAATGTTCTCCTTCCTTGGATTGCCCTTGAGACATGTTCTATCCAGCAGGACCCATGAAAATATTTAAAATATGGTTGAATTTACACATATTTGACAGTATAAATGTTCTTCCAGAAGATCTGCAAGTTAAGCAGTGCTTTTCCTCCCCCTATCTGGAATAAAAGAATATTTCCTTTTTATCCTGGCAAAATGCTCCTGCAAGAACATTTTATTAACTCTGCATATTACTTGAAAATTTTGTGTTGTCTCTTTTGTTTTACAAACACAGTTATTACAATCGAGATTTCTTTCCTGTTTTAAGACTGGTCTTGCTGTGCAACAACTATTCCCAATAACTCCACAACTCATGTTCATGTCACTGCTTCATAGCTGGAAAGCATTTAATTTTTCCTTCTAACAGCCATTTACTCTGACATGAAAATGTCCATCAAAATCTCTGCAACTAAAGTCATTATGAAGTTCCCAATATTTATGTGGCTTGACATCAAATGAATTTTCACCAAAGAAAAAAAAAATCTCATTCAAAGTACCTCTTAGTCCAGGTTTATGTTTATCACATGGTTATAACAGGTCTCTGGAGCTTCATACATCATCCTGTCTGGAAAATAACCCAGCAATACTCCCTCTCCTGCCTCCCCCAGAATAACTGCACAACCTTTGTGAAATACACTGAAATAATAAATTATGCATAGAATATTCAAATACCCCAAGCTCTTCCATGAGCAAGGTTGTAAGGGTGACACACTGTGTGCATCTAGCTTGTCCTCCTTCCAGAGGACTCCATGCTGCCTGCCCTGCCTGACAAAATACAGGGTCAAGGCCATGAAACAGCGAGGAAGATTTATAGGTTCAGGATGCATTTAAGTACTTGCAATGAAAGCTGTAGTAAGGTACTAGAATTTGTAACCTTCAGTTTGACAAAACCATTAGAGAAGGTATTTACAGTTGTCAGAAATTCCTCCACTGCCTAATCTGAACCCCATGTGAGAAAAAAAGCAAGCAGCAGAATTCTCTACAACACCACGTTCAATGGAACAAGAGCAGAGCAAACAGCACAGCTCACTCAGCATTCCTGCATGGACTAATGTCTGAAATGGCAGATGGGCAGGCAGCATGGGCTTTGGAAGGGTCTAGCAGGCTGAAGAAGAAATTAAAATGCTCTATTTTATAAATGTGATGAACAAAAATGCTTGATCAAACCTGCTGGTATGGCCTGCTAACAGATGAAGCTGAAGTTTGGGCTAAGGGAAATCAAACGCCTCCAAGGCTACCAGTGAAGCAAAAAATTACATTAGCTGTACAGCCTGAAGCATATTTGTTAGTATTTAACAAATTATATGCTTCATTTAAATACTGTTGCTAGTGGCCAAATAAATTAAAATCACCTCATTAGGCTTTACATCAGTTAAAAAATTAAAAGAGGCTTTTCATACCTTCTGTCCAGGTGTCTTCCTGCTTGTACAGGCAGTGCCAGTAGGGACCTGTGTCACAGAGGCCTTTTTCCATATCATTTGTCTCCAGGCATCCTGAACCTAAATGGATGCAAGGAAAGACAAGGCACATGTGATTTCAGAACAGTGCCACGATTCCCCATTCAAAATGATGATCAGTGTAGTATGTGAACTGGAAGTGACACTGCAGCTCTGCAGGCCCCCACGCTGTACTCTGGTAAGAAACAGGCACAAGCAAACCCCCAGAACTGACTGCATTTCACCAGCAGCACACAACAAACACAGGTAAAGCCCTGCATGGGGGAAACAGGGAGGGCCTGGACAACCCTTCTGCTCTTCACTTCTCCACATCTCTTATGGCATGTCTGGGCAAGCTCTTCCATTACGTGTATTGGAACTAATTTGTTTGTAACATGGAGATTAAGACACTCTAGGCCCAGACTCAGATCACCTAATTTTCCCCTCAATTCCACGGTAAAGTATTTTTCCTGATACATATTTCTGAAGATCTGTGGCCATTCACAGACACACAAAAACTGAAGGAGAAAATAGGCTATTTGAATTTAAGCCTCTAGTAACGTTGGCCAAGTCTTCAATTTATGGAAAAACACAGCAGAAGTCACCTGTTACTGTAGGTTCATGTGACCAGAGTTAGGATGTCAACCCTCAATGTCCCTTTTCCATCGGGATCGATAGGAAACAAAGACACCTCATAAGTATTTGCAACATTTGACCGACTCAATTGAAGAAATAATGGAAAATCAAGGAAAGAAATTCTTGTTTTCTTATGAAGAGTTGTTTTCTCTCTGTAAGGCAATTTGAAGAAACCAAGACCTTTGAAAATTGCATTGCACAATAGGCATGTCAGAAAAAAAAAATATTACATTTTCTAAGTGAAGCACTTAAATTTCTAGTTTAAAGTGTTATTTAGGATCAGGTTTAGCTCATTCAATTAAAAAAATACTTAAAGATTAATAAAAATTTTTATTCAATCAAAAAGTCTTTCTTTCCTAACTTTTTAGTATTTATATTTTAGCATGGAAACAGAAACATTTTCAGTTCAGGTCACCCAGTAGCAGCTTCTGTAAATGGTTTGCCAAGCCCTGCTTAAGAAATATTTGAAAACTTCCAAAAAAGTTCTCAAACTGCACTGCAGAAAAAAAAAAAAAAAA
>VXBI01006200.1:304371-383246 GCA_013397375.1 Toxostoma redivivum
AAAGAAGGCTGCATAACTCATCATATATAACTACTACCAATACGTCTCAACATTTAGAAAATATTTCAGATTTTCTATTCCTAAGTGCCGACTTCCTGTTGAAGCTAACAGGACCATTTGCATACTTCTGATTAAATGTCTTCCTAAAGGCTTTGCCAAGTCAAGGTACATGGAGTAAATGATAATGAGAGAAAGCTGTTGAATAACCTGACAGTTATCAAAAACTTCTCTGAATAAATTACATGAACACTTTTACCTGTTAACACTCCTTTGGCATGAAAGTCTTTATTTAAACTGGTTCCTCTTCTGTAATGAATTTAACTTGTGACAATGATTGATATCTCCTGTCCTTGCATTTCAGCCTTCCTCTGAAGTGGTGGTAACCACTTACAAGGTCCTGATCAGTCTGACACAGCCTGGAACACAGCCTGCCACCCCTCAGCAGCAAAAGCAGTCAGGTACAGCTACATGTAAAAGGTGCTCTGCAATAAGAAAAATCAGAAGGGATCAATCAGCTAGCTATACCCTCAGTGATTCCAAGCAAGGAAAGGCACCAGATTAACTCCTTGCTACTTTACTGGTCCAGGTACATGCAGTTATTTCTCAGGAGTGGAAGAGTCAGCTGCTGGTTAGAGTGTTGGTGTTCTGCTTGTTCCACTGTGGAAACCTGTTGTAAACAGAAGGTTGCCAAAGGTATAGAAGTTTTCATACCACAGTGATGTAGAATTAAATTCATTATGGCTTGAATTAGGTGATTTCTGAAATGCAATACTGGGGTTACCAATAACGTGTTACAGATCGCTCTCCTTCACACTTCAGACATTTGAGGTGTAATAGGGATGTTGAAACAGTCACATGTCTATTGAACAGAATACCTCCCACAGTATGTTTAATTTTCAGTAGCAATTCTCTACCTTAGCTGCTATTTGGTGAGTCTATAAACTGTCCCTATCCAAAGTACCTATATAGCCAGTCCCATTTCAGCAGGATTCCATCGGTATATTATATAAATATTGATTTTGGAAACATTATTGATGTTAGTCAGTTCTTCAGAATATTGCATTCACAACTGAGCATGTATGAAAAACTAAGGACATAGTATCAGTGTGTGCTGTGAAATCACTCTCATACTAAAGCAAAAGGTGGTGCTAAGTCAATGATGAAATCTCTTTTCACTGTAAAAGGGAAAAAGCCATGGAAGGAGCACAGTTTGGTAGGCAGTAACTCATCCCCATGCTCTTCAAAGAGTGACAGCCAAGCTGTCCCCCAGAGACCACCCTTTCAGGAAGCTGTTTGAGGCTGCAGCTCAGAGCACATTGCCTCTGCACACCCACCACTCCCAGCCTGACCTAGTGACCTGCAGAACTCTGCAACCACGTGCCCAAGAGCCACAAGTCCTCACCCCTCTCTTTGCCAAGGCAATGTTGGAAAAACATCACACATTCTGGTAGCACACGTGGGATGGAATAAAGCAAAGTAGTTCCCTCTGCACTCACATTGGCAGCAGTCCCTTCCCATGTGGCAGGGAAATGGCCATTACCCCAACTGTTACCCTGGTTTGGGCCAAGACTGGCATTGCAGGAGCTCTGATAACCCTGAGAGATGCTACAGGCCTGCCTTTTATGTGTCACCACAAATAAATGCAATTAAGGAACATCATGGTTTTCCCACAGCAGTACAAGTCCTTCCTAAATTCATTCTCTCACTTTCCTGCAGTCACAGCTTCCTTGGTGAGAAGAGCTTCTCACTCTGTACACAGCAACAAAACAAGGTGTCAAAGAGGAAAGGTGAGTCCCTAGAGTATATGACAACAGATAATATGAATCACTGATAATATGAGTCTCTGCTTAGCTTTACACACACCAACAAAAAGGCAACCAAGAATTCTGGATGGTTCTAACCAGAGAACTTATGAATGTTACTATAAATAGGTTTGGGGTAGGGGAAGTTGGATCTGCATTGCTCCAACCTGCCCTCAGGAACACAGCCATGATCTCTACCAAGAAAAACCATTATCCCTACCAAGGCCTGGGAGCAGAGCTCTGAGCCAGGGGCTGTAGGGGGACTTTAGGCTGCCTGTGCTCCCACATTCACACCAGCATGCAGGAGAACCTGCCCCTGTCCCCAGCCTGGCCAAAGACTGTGCACCACTTACAGAAACCAGTGGTGAGAAAAAAAAGATATAAAAGGTAAGAAAGGTGGGAAACAGGAAAGGAAAAAAAGAGATAAACAAGAAACAAAAATGGAAACAAGCAAAGAGGGAAGAGAAAATTTAAAAAAAGGAAAACAGAAGGAAAAACAAATCAATGAGAAAAGAGAAATGGATAAGGAAAGAGGAAGGAAAAAAGAAAGGAAGCAAAATAAATAGCAATAAAGAAAGACCAACTTCCTTTTAAACACAGGGAATGAGAAGTTAATTCTGGACATCAGAAAAGGGGCCTAGAATGAAAAAGAAAAATTAAAAATGAAAATGCAGTTTATTCCTAGTAGCATATGCAAAACAAACACCATTTTTCATGCTCCTAAAAAGACAGAGAAACCCATCCCCAGTGGCTGCTGGAGTGAAAGAAGGGCAGCTGGACCACAGGGTTACTACAGCCATTAGCATTTTTGCCAACTGATGAGAAAGCATTTCATACCCAATTGTGTATGGCCAGCAAAAGACAAGCATTAACCTATTGCCTGATTTTCATCTTTCATTTCCATGTGCTGAATTATTACTGTCACTCTAGTAACTAGCTAAGCTTTTTTTTTTTTAAGTCTCTATATGATGTTAAGTTGTTACATAATCTAAAAACATTCAGGGTTCTGATGCAGCAGCCCTCCTAAGGAGGCTTATGAAAACAGGTTACCTCAAGTGCAAAATGAACTTTTCTTGGCCAAAGGGGCTGCAGAAGCCTATGCAGGGTCAGAAGCTGGTCAGGCAGTTGCAATCCCTGATCTTTAGCCATTACGGAGTACAGGAAGCTCTTCGGTTTAGGGAGGAAGACACATGGCTGGAAAGAGTGAAGCTTAGGCTGTATTCAGAGGGTTACTGTTGCCATGTCAACACCTGAGGGGAAAAATTGTTTACCCCAGCACTGCTAAAAAGGTTTGAAAGCATTCAGTGCTGAATAGGACTACCTCTTTATTTCTTTGTTTTACAGATTAGCAGAAGACAAACCAAATATATAAATTTCATTCTAGATGAAAAAATATTACCAGGAAAGAATCAAATAAATGTGTTTACTTTACCTCTGCAATTTGAAAAAGCAAACCTGAGAAGAATGATTAAAAGCACATGAAATGAGAAGTGTGCCCTTTAAATACAAACTTCTAATTGCACTGATGTGAATATGTAAATCCAATTATGCACATTTAAGGATTTGGTATTTTATTAAAACTGCCTTGATTTAAATTGCACAATCAGTCCTTTTATTAAGACCGTTCATCAGTTTTCATTCTGGTATTTGTTAATAAGAAATGACAAAAAAACCAGAGACTTCCCATGTCTAAAGCCATTGCAGCAGTGCTTCTACAGCCTAATTCATTCTCTGCATCTGACTTCAGCACGCAGTCGCTGATCCTTACAGCACCTTCCCCCTCAGATCAAACCACCCTTTAATTACTGACTATTCCCTCCTCTGAAGACATTGATGCACAGAACAGTTCAGGCAGAGCAAAGGAGACACCATGTCATTTCAGACAATCAATACCTCTTATTCTGCCTTTCAGAAAAGAAGACCTAAGTATCTGGATTAGAATGTGTCCATTACTTCTCATTCCCAACTACTGAAGTGTAAGAGATCTGTGCCAAGAAAAGTATAAACAAATTGTTCCTTCCTCAACACCATGTCTCACCACATTCAAAAATATTTGAAAACAAATGCTTTCCCCTCCATCTTCCTGTGACTTCTTCTTTTCATTTTCAAGAACAAGATAAACTGCAGTTCTCTAATGAGAGCACAACCTTCTCATCACTAATGAGATGCATGCAGACCCAGACAGCCAAGCTTTTGTAAGCTTTTCCAACTTAAAAGCAATATTGAGCATGGTGAAGTGCATGGTAAAGCCCCAGTACAAGAGTTAGGAGATTGCATTTGAATAGGAATTTGAGCTTTTACTAGAAATTACATGTGGAGACCCCATACATGTCAGAAGAAACATACTCTAAAGTAACAAGGGAAATGGCAGGGAACGTAAATGTGCTATTTATTGTACATGAAATTTCAATTTGTAGGGCCTATTACCATCAGTCAGCCATCAGGCTTTTGAATTCTCAACATTTTCTATCTGGCAATACTGAAAAAAGGTAAATTATTCAAACTGAAAAAATATCCCACATGAGACCAAGACTAGCACACACACTATAATGGGGGGTGGGAATATAACAGCAAGGTAAAAGCTAGATTGTGTTTATTTCATGTTTGGAAGGAAAAAAAATCGGGTGCATCTTAATTCAATCTAAACCATTTTGCCTCTCTCAGAAAATGAAGCTTAAGGGCAACCTTTCTGAAAGTTAAAAGAAAAAAGATTTCACAGACTGTTAAATTTCATCTTCTGAACATCTTTTCCAGAACACTACACCAGTAGTACTGAAATCCTCAACTTGCTCTTTCCCTGAATTACTTACTAGTCATATTTCAAGCATCCACGCACAGTACTTTGAATGAAAGGTGCTCAACACAATTCCACAATCATTTACACGAACAATTCATCTTTTGCAGTCACATTCAGTTTGATATAAAGGTACTCATCCTTACTGTGTTATTTAACTAACAAACATACTAGAGGAGATCAAGAGTTTGGATCTTTCTGGTTCTCCTCATAACCCAACAGTTTAGGAAAAAAAAAAAAATTAAACAAGACTGGAAATTATAGATATCAGGTTAGGAGCAGAAAATTATTCTGACTAGGCCAGAATGCCAGATCAGAAATAATATGCTAGAGTTTATAAGTTGAAATACCTATGGCAAAAAAAAACTCCAACCAACAGCCCAGCTTATCTCACACATTGTTTTTAAAACACTGCTTTGACCAAATTCCTTGCTGAATCGTACAGAGGGCAGAAACTATGCTATAAATTACTGTAGCACCAAAGAAGCCAGTTAATATTGATTGCACATATCATTCTTGGATGCATATGAGCCCACTGCTTGGCCCACTACGTTTGCATCTGATACCTTCCAAAGACACATGGCTGCAGGAGGGAAGCTTTGGGCTTTGTTTCCTCCTACAGTGCCACTGCAAGATCGTCTGTCTGAATCCAGGTGGTGGATGAGAGCTTGGCAGCTCTGCTCCCATTCCTGCTGGTGATACTCAGGCCTCTCTGAGCCAAAGCTCCTCCTTATCAGCAACAGAGATTTTATTTTTCTTTTTTTAAAGGTGTGGACAGTTTGGACTGGGACAAAAGCCAGGAATCTAGTTCTGCAGTAAGATCTGAAACATTAACTGTACATAGTGGCTCACCAGCAGTCTAGATTGCACAAAACACTGGTTGAGTGGAGAGAAGTCTAGCACAGTTTTGCTCCAAACAGAGCTGTAAGAGACTTGGGTGGAAGGTGTTCCAGGTGCCTCATGCAGCCCTTGCTCACAATGGCACCAGAAGGTGTGTCTATACCTGAGGGTTAGGGTTAGCTGCGTGTCACACAGCTGTGTCACTGTCACACAGCTCCCATCTCCTGCAGCTCCTCTTGCCTTTCTCCCTGACCTTCAGACTGGTGCACAGCCACCATGTTAACACAGTTCTAATTCAAATTTTTACCCAAACTGATTAGGATATTCTCAATTCACTGCCCTCGAATGCAGCTGAATTAAGACACCAGGGTAATAAATGGGGTACCATATTAACAGTGATGTATCTCCCTGCTCCACAGAGCCAACATCAGACTAATTTTTATGTGGAAGTCATACTGTCACTAGACTTCACTGCCATTAAGAACCGTTAAACATTAATTAATAGGCATTTAAACTTACTTGGACATGTTTAGTGAAAAATTCTCCATTGGCAGAATAGTAATTGGCTTTCTAAACTTCACAGATCTCGTAAAATTTTTTTTTCTATCTGCATGGCCCATTGCTCCACTATTTTAATGTACAGTTCATTTGATAATCATGTACAGACAGACAGACAAGTAATCTATTTCTTCTGGTGTTCTGTTTTAAAGTTCCATTTAATGTGATCGCTTCCTAAGAAAATGAAAAATTTAACAGGAGAAAAAAGTAAACAAAAGCATTTATCACGCTTAAAAGAAACTGTTAATATTCAGAAACTCACTGACATTCCAATAGTACTAGTCATTTTCAAGCCCCCTCTCCAGGAGTGAAAACATAATGGAAAATTTAAGTCTGCTGTTCCCTGCTTCATGCTACTGTATCTCCTTATTTTAAAAAATCAGTACAGGCTATTAATCATTTCACCCCATGTTCAAAGATTGTGAATACCTTAAAAGGTGAGCTGTAAAGGTCTGGGGGGGAAAAAACCCAGAAAGGGAGAGAAAGAAAAAAATCAAACACACCATAATTAAGAGACAGACATTTCAAACTGGTATTTGAATTATATGCTGTCTCCTACCTTCTCTTTTCACATCTCAGCCTCTTCACTGAGTTGAAACACACAGCCAAAAACAAGTATGATTACTTCTGCACCCTTACTGACCAACCCAAGGGCAAAGGAAAAAAAGACAGGATTTTATTCAATGATCCAGAGCTCTTCCTTGTCCTTTTTATCTTAGCTATTTTCCCCCTTAGCTTTTATATACAAGATATAAAAATAAACAAAATCATAAAACACAGAATAAAGTCAGCTTCTTTTTGCCTTCTTGCAGAGCCCGTTTCCAGGCTCACTGACTCAAGACACAAATGTGGCATGTCGGTACCTCTGAGTTTGGTGCAGAGGTGGCTGAGCAGCTCCAAAAGCCAGGAGCAGAAATGCCATTCTGTGCCATGCCAAAGGGCTGCCAGTCTCCCTTCCTGGCAAGCCCTTGTGCATGTCACACAGTGTGGGGCACCAGGCTGATCCCACAGCAGAGCAGAGTCCATCCTCACTGAAGGCACACTGCACCAACTCCACTGAGCACAGTGCAGTTATATCATTTTAGACCACAGTGATATTTTCATTACGAACATCAGGAACTGAAAACTTTTTAATCCTGCTGGCCATCTGTCACTCTGTAAGTGCTGCTATAGAAACACTGACCTGGACCTAGTGGGATTAGATAATGTTATTTCACCTCAGAAGTTTTTACCACCAATTAAGACCAGACTCAGTGACCAATACCACTGCTGATGGGACCATCAGAGAGCTCCCAACAAATTTTTTACAAGTGCTTTCATGAAAGAGCAATGCATGCTCTTAAATTGTTGTATTCTCTGAAACTGCACCAGGTTTAACAAGAAACCTTAAAATAACTGCAATTCTAGTGCTGACCTTTACTAATTTTCAACACAAAACCTACTTAATACCAATGGGAAAGAAAAGGCCACACCATTAAAAAGGTGACATGCATATTCACAGAGACACCATGACCTCATCAGACTAGCATCTTTAATTTAATGCTGCCTTTACTTCGCATGTAACGCCAGCAAATTGAAGCCTTCACATTTTAAACAATTATTGATTTGTCTGATTTATGAACACAAAGAAAGCTAAGTAGTCAAAATGCTATTTGGGCTGACTGAATTTGGTCTGCAGCTGGAAATGCTTCCACCCAATACAGGCAAAGCCTGCCCTCTAGAGCACTGTCCCTCGTTGTGAGAAACCTGTCTGCATCAGCTGACTTGTACTCGCTATGTAGCAGAGAAAAGTGAGCTTTGGGATTGTTTTAGTTCTTTCTCAGATGAAAGTGACAGATTTTTCAGTTAGAAGTATTTGAGTCCTTGAGCTAGAAAAAAAGCTTTCACGTTTAAGGTTAAATCACAACAAACCCCCAGCTGCGTGAGAAGGGACATGGGCAAAACCCAGTGCAGGAACCCAAATGTGCTGCTTTAGTACCACTGGAGCCACCTCTGCAAAAAAAAACGAAAGGAACTTCCTCTCTGAGGCTCACCAAAGCTGCCATCCACCCTCCAGCAGCCAGCTGTGTGCAAGGAAGGCACAAAACTGCCAGGGACACCAAAGCTGGCCACATTCCCAGCTGCACAGCGCTGGCACAGCCCCAGCGAGCGCACCTGCTGCACTGCACACCTGTACAATAGCTCTGGTTGTTACACTGACCGTGCAACACTGGCACTCAGCCCCACGGAGCTGCTGGCTGCACTGGAGAAGCATTTCCCTGCCTCTCTGACAGGGTGCCTGGCACCCAAGCAAATCTGACAGCATACAGGAGGGGATGGACAGACAGGGGAATAAAGGGATCCTGGCTAAGTGCTTAGCCCACTGCACTGTGCTTTGTCAGAGTAGCAAATTCAGTTACATCCACACGCTATGAGCAACTCACGGGGAGCAACAGCATAAAGAGAATCTTTCATCCCTTTCATCATAAACTTAATGACATACAATGTAGCTGCTTGGCTAAAGGCACAGTCTGACCCAAGGATGTACCACAGGAGACAGGTGTACATAGATGAAGCTCATTCCTGTCGTCTTTGGGCTGGTTTCAAACATCCTTTGAGGATTCTAAATGGAATACCTTACAAACAAGTACAGGGCATGAGGTACTTCACAAAAAATGGCAGGCCAGATTCCCAAGTCACTTCAGAAAACTGTATTAGATTTGTCAACAGGAACCTCCTGGCCATGGCTCAAGCCACCTGGATACTGATACTTTCTACACTGGTCCACTTCTAGACTTCTCTACACCTCTCAAGAAATGCTGCTGGAAAATATATCATGAATGTGGTGAAAGAAGGGGTTTTCTTCAAGTGATTCATATTAACTAGTCTTAGAATTCCCATAACTCACCACAAAAGCTATGGAAAAAGAGTGAAATCTAAAGCTTTATTCCAGGACAGCCCATGCAGTAGAAGCAGGAACCAGAGAAGTGCCCAAGGTGACTTATCTTCTTCCTCTGCTTGGATTCAGCTCTTTACCCTCGCTGGCAGAACAGGGAACTAAGCTACAGACTGCTGTGGGAGGGAACAATGCTTTGGGGTTTCCTTACAGAGAGAGCCTGCAGTTCATAGGGATGTGCCAGAATGTGAGAAGAGCAAGTTTTTGGCAGGAAGTGAAGGAAAGGTACTTGTGGTAAATGACAGGGAGGGTTCAGGACTGGGCAGACAGATGGAGGTTTGCATCAGTGAGAACAAGCAGAAAATGAGAGCATCTTAGTGGCATATTTAATTTCTGTAAGCTCGTTCTTTTTGGCAACAACCTGAGCAGCAGCATTCATTTCACGCACAGACATCTCTAAGGATCCTCTCATGTATGGAAATCACTGAAATCACAAATGAAATACATCTGTCTCCCCGATGCACTGCAAGAGCCTTTTCACTAGGCACAGCTACTCAGTGCAGCAGAACTGAGAGAAAAAAATAAGCAACACCACATAGAAAAAATGCTCAATTGTGTTCCTCTGAGGCTCTAGGAAACTGTAACTAATTACTGTTATTTACAGAGGAAATGTAATGAAACCACTTGGGGTGGACAGAGCTCTGATCTGATGGGAGGAGGGCTGTGCAGCCACAACAAAGCGTGGAACATGAAAATATATGTTAGAGACCAGCTGATAGGTATTTTCAATACCCAATTCTCCTTGCTGAGTGAACGCACTCCTGAAACTTGTCCTATATATGATGTGTCATCATCACTTTCTGTATATCCCCTCAAAGGTGTAAGAGGATCTTCTAACGCCTAAAGGCATTAAAAATCTCACTCCTATTTTGTGTTCAGTGGACAGCAGGAGTGAAGGATCCTCCCTTGCTGACCCCAGGAAGCAGGCGAGGGAAGGCAGCACATTCCAGGCAGCCAGCACCTCCTACTCCAAGGTACTGGCACATGCCAGCTGACAAAACCCAGACAGCACACAGTGCCAGACGAGACACATGCAGCCCACCTGCCTTTTTACTGTACTTGCACAGATAGCAGTATTAGCTTTTCTACTTTTATTCCTTGTAACAATCTTTTTTCTGCCTGTTTTGGGAGCTGGAAGATCTCAACTGCATTAATATGCTTCAGCCCTCAGTCCCATGAGAAAATGTTTGTTCCTTGGACAGAATATGAACCATTGTAATGGACTAACTTAGCTTCCACTTTTACATATTAATGTGAGAATCAATGCAGAAAGTACCAACAATCTGAAATGGACACTTCATTTATGTTTGGACAAAAAGAGAATGACATATACAAAGTTTTTGCTTTCCTTAAAGTCCTTCTGCACTTCTGTGAGCTTTGTTGATGCCATTTCATGACATTTCCCTTGCTGCTGGAAAGGCCATCTTGAAAGTAACAGTAATGCTAGACTTTAAAGATCTGAACCATAAGACAATGACAGAAAAAAAAAAAAAGACATATTGTGTTTATCTAATCCTTGCACTTCCCATCCAGCTTGGATTTGGAAATCAGGCATTTAGCAGCAGAGGATAGCAGTTCTGCAAATGTAGATGTGCATTCAGTTTTTTGGTTTACTCAGTAAGCCCTAATCTTCCTTAATGCTTCGTTTTGTTTTTATTTCTTTTTTTCCTTTGTCAAAGAACATTTCCAAACTAATAATAATTGTATGGCATTTCCAAAAATGCTCATTAAGGTGAACTGGTGAAACAGCTGAGTGATGAAACCTGAGAACATTCTCACTGGGTAATTTCAGATGAACTATCACTTCTCTTTTAGTTGCTGAACATTTTATATGCTGTTGCACTATTGAAAGGGTTAAATAATGAATCCATCTAGATGAAACTGGTAAAATGTGATGGCTGATTTTTCATGAACATTTTCAGTGACCTGCCATTGGCATTAGCAAGGAATTTCAGGAATCAGCTTCCAAAAATGTACTTCTAACATACAATTTTCCTATAAAAATTTTCCATGGAAGTATGAGTTGCCTTTTTAAACCGGCTTTCCAGAGCAGCTGTTAATATTTGTTACACATACTAACTAATTAAGAGACTGTGTCCAGCAGGTCAGGGACAGTGGCAGACTTGGAAGGCAGAAAATTCTCTGTGCTCTTCAACACTACTCTGTTACTATTTATCCTCCACTGTGAAAAATTGCATTTTACTCAAGAACCTGGAGTGGTGAGGCAGGCACAATTACCTTCCATACACCCTACTTGTATCTGCTGCCAACAAATTAATAATACTAACAAAAGAGTGATAAGCCAACACAGAGCCACATCCTCAAGGAAAAATAATTTAAATGGTTCTTCTTTACTCATCCGAGCCCACATCATACTCAAGGGAACACAGTGAGATATATGCCAATCAAGAAGTTTAAAAACTGTGTAGCTATATTAACAAATATGGTAAATTTCAATTCTGAAATATTTTCAATGGAGTAATCTTTCCCGTATTTAAAGGGTGAAACTTCAAAATTTCAGCAGGAATATTTCTCAAGTTAGATCTTCTGTATGAAATAACAATGGGAAACATGGCATGAAGCCCACTTGAATGAAATTAGGACTAAGTCTGAAAACAGACATACATTCTTCCAATATTGACTCTTATATCCAAATCCAGGGAAAAGAATCTCAGTAACTTCCTCAGCTAACACAGAGCTCAAACTAAGTCACTACATTCACCTTATTAAACTGATATTTCACCCTTATTATGCATGGATGACTTACAGTGGAGGAATCATGAGCTCTGTTTCAGCACTGTAGAAGCAGAGCTCTGTAGAATACCTTAAAAGGTGAGCTGTAAAGGTCTGGGGGGGGGAAAAAAACCCAGAGAGGGAGAGAAAGAAAAAAATCAAACCCACCATAATTAGGACACAGACATTTCAAACTGGTATTTAGCATTTTACTCAAGAACCTGGAGTGGTGAGGCAGGCACAATTACCTTCCATACACCCTACTTGTATCTGCTGCCAACAAATTAATAATACTAACAAAAGAGTGATAAGCCAACACAGAGCCACATCCTCAAGGAAAAATAATTTAAATGGTTCTTCTTTACTCATCTGAGCCCATAGCACACTCAAGGGAACACAGTAGAAAACAGTAGCAGTGGAAGTTGACTGGAAGGGGACCTTTTGAAATGAATGCCATTCTGCAGTTATGGCTGACCATAACATTATCTCCAGTGTTGCTGAAGTTGAAGACACCTTCTTATCAAAAATCCGTATTTTATGTAATATTTGTAATGAAATCAAAAGTTTTCTCTGAGACACAGAATATTAACTTGCCAGCTATATTCTACCTCAATTTCGTACCTCTACAGTATAAACACAGGTTTAACTCAAAGGAAATTGGCTTGATTAGTACCTGAAAAATATTTGACAACATTAAGAAAACACATTTGGCCATTTCTTGTGGTAATCCAAGCCTGAGAGTACCAAAAATTAAGACATTTGAGACACTCTGTAATGAGCCTTTTGCTCAAAAGCCAACTCTCAGAACACAAGCCAAAAGCTACTGCCTGCTCACTGGCATCTTAAGAAGCCTTAAATTTTGCATGCACCAACATCCTGGGTAGGATGAACAGTGGAGGTGCTTGCTGCTCTTGTAGTACTTGCCAATTTATCAGTTTCATAAGATGTAACAAGAAGAGCACATGATTAGTCATCAATTTATTAGCAATGGAAGTGAGCTGCCTCCAGAAAAACCTGGAGAAAGGAAGAAAAGTCAGGTCCTATTTATCAACCTTTGGTCTTGTACTCCATGTAAGGCTTAAAATTTCAGGGAATACATAACAGTCCAGTTATCAACTCTAAAGCTGATAAAGCTGTGCCTTTTTGGGAGAAAGCAGCTCAGGGCCATTGACTTAAAAAGACACCCAGCCACATGAATGAGAAGACTTCTTTCAGAAAGCCCTGTTGCCTTTGAACAAACTATTTTTTCCACATAAACTTACAAAGGAAGCATGAGGAAGGTAGAGCTGCATAGGCATATTTGCAGTCATGTAACCTTGAGGGAAGCAGCTTCAGAACCTCAGCCAGCCTAGGAGAGGTTTTCCAAACCAAAGTCAGCCACTCCATCCTTGTTAAGGAGAGGACCTGACAGAAGGAAGAGGAGGTGGGGGAGGTCTTGATTTCAAGGCCATTGCACAAGAGGTCTAAGAAGAGAGATTCAGATGAAGGACTGTGCACTTTCCCACAAATCTAAAACCTTCCTGGACTCCATGGGGGGAAAACAATGAGCGTGAAGAAAGAAAAGAAACCAAAAAAATCTTTGCTAAGTTTCCATTTCAATGTTTGACATCACATATTGTATGAAACAAAAAGAGAGCTTATGCAAGCTGGTGATGAATGAATCTAAGATGCTGTTCCTCGAGCCAAAGAATCCAAAGTCTCAGAATCACAGGATGTCCTGAGCTGCTTGGCACCCCCACAGGGATCATTGGAGTCCAACTCCTGGCCCAGCTTTCACAGCTCAAAGGGAGCCAGATGCAGGACCTGACCTGGGGACTGGCCACATGACCAGTCCCTACCCAGTTAAGTGGTAGGTAGCAGAGCAAGATACCAGTGGCAGAACCTTCTTGCAACAGGCCAAGCTGCAAAACTGATTCCCATCTGGACAATAAAATACAGCTTTATCTATTCTGTGAATGCAGTGGATAACGCAGGGGTGTCTCACCTCCACTGCTGTGGTAACAGTAACACAATAGAAATTCATTCTGAACATGATCCTTTCTGCAGCAATACAAAGATACCTTAATTACACAGTCGTACTGCATTTGGATTCTAGCTATCCTAAATGATATTTTGAGGTCTAATTCATGTCCTGTTCATGTAAAATGAGAACACAGTCTTTTGAAGGCACTGTAATTACATCTGGTCAAACTGCTCCAACAAGAAAATCAAGCCATTATGAGTACAGGCTGGAGCCTGGGTAGACACTCAAGCAAGTCCAGACCAGAGCAGATTCACTGCCCTGCTGTATTTACAAAACATTTATTTATTATTTATATTGTTAAATGAGAGTGAAGCCAATTCAGAATAATTTTGTTAGGAGGTCATATGCTGTGCTGGTGCCACTGTCTAGGGGATAAAACTGCAATTGTAAAACTTATTTTTCTAATTTCAAATCTTTAAGGTAATATTGGAAGGACAGAACAAACATCAATATATCGTCATGCATATCATGTATGACATTCCAGAACTACTGTTATGCTCACAAATGTATGGTATGTGTATTCCAAGAAAAAAACATTACAATAATTGTACTATGGCACAATGAAAAAACAGAGAGCGTCAGGGATGTTACTGAAAAGCATCAAAGCTTCCTTCCAAGTACAAATCTATGGACCTACAGATCTTTCATGTTTTATAGACTCTAGATGTGATCCTTCTCTTCCTGAAAACAACTCTACATGACAGGAATAAGCTAACAGTTACTCCTGCCTCACATGAAAGAGAAGTCAGAGTGTGGACATGGAGTGAATGCTACGAGATCCTCTGATCCCCTCAGAGCTCACCTGAAGCATTAGGAGAACAAACCATCCCCATTTCCTGCTACGTGGGGGTGCAAAGGTTTGCTCTTACTGTGTTGAGTCCCTATGTACACTGGCCCAAAAAAGACACTTCACAGGCATCCATCTTTCTGAACTGCTTTCAAAGCACTCCCATCACAAAACCTTTACTGATTCCAATGGTTATACTTGTGGGGGTTTTTAAACAGGGAAAAAGGAGAACTTTTTCTGCATGTTGCCACAAAGAGAGAAAAGACCCTTTTGCTCCTGTTCTCTTCAGCTACTCAGATCAAGCTTAGTCAGGCCACAGGGATTAAAAATGCACAGTATCTAGAGAGATGCTTTTTAAGCAACGACAAATAATGAACAAGCAAAAACTAAACTGTCACATTCAAGGCTGAAATTTATTTAAAAATGCAGACTTCTCTTTCAACAGTTCAGTCTGTAAAGCCAAAAGGCACAAATTTCATCACTAAAAATAGTAAAGGAGAGGGAGGAAGGAGGGATGTCTGAGCCTCTAAAGAATCCTACCTGCCCAAATTCCTATTTGTTTGGGACACCACCGGTACCCTGTATGCTCCAGCAAGCCAGGGAAAGTGGCAGGAGACCAGCTTCAAATGAATAGCACTCTGTAGGCCCAGCATTCTGCATGGAAGAGAGCTCTCCATGGATATTCTCCTCCATGGATAAAGGAAGCCTTCAGATCTAAAAATACCCATAGAAGGCACAAACAAACTCAAAAGAGGACAAAACTGATTAGCAGTTTTTATATTCGATTTAAAACCATCCTTTAAACTGGAAGTGACATTTTGTCACAAAGCCAGATTTGCAATTCCTTTTATTTCATTTTTGTGACAAAACCCAGCAGCGTGTCTTTTGCAGTTCTCCCTTATTTATTAATTCCATGAATAAAAGATTTTTCTGGTGACTAACTCACCCTGACTTTTTGGCCACCAATCCTGCTCTTTTTATTCCTTTAGGGAATGGATTTCCTTGCAAATTTAAATGGCAGGCCTGAAGAACACTTTAATGATGGTGTTCCACACAAGTGGTACCATTCTTTCTTCATGAGCTAATTTACCTGCCTCAAGAAAAAAAAAAAAAAGTGCTTCAATTACAGAATTTAAATTATTCATATAGAGAAAAAAAATTCCACAACTCTGTCAAATGTCTGCCCGTTTCCTTAGATGATGCACATGGCACAATTAAACACCACCATTTTTTAAACCAGTTAGCACTGAGGATGAGAAGAATCACTAGTCACAGCAAACCCGGAGCAAGCACAGTAAGAATATTTACAGAACTTGGACAAAAGGCACTTGCTTAGCTTGAAACAATAGAAATCCACCTTGTATCACCCTACCACGGGAAGAGACATCTTCTATAGATCTCAGCACTCAAGTTCCTTTAATCACATCAAACTTGATTTCTCATTTTAACAAGGTAACTATGCCAAAGACCTCATGGCAAAAAGAAGAAATCCTGTCCCCAGGGGAGCCAATGACAAGCCACACATTCAATAGGTCCAAGATCTCAGCCCTGGTTTATTATTCTAAACTGGAGAGTCAACTTTCCACGTACTGTTAACATAGTATAACAGTGCAGAATTAACTCAAACACCTGTAGCCAAGAGCAGCCAGTGCTCTTCAGATCAATGCACAGCCCCTACAACAGACAATTGTGGAACAACCTGACCATGTGAAAGTTCTTTAAAATCCAGCCCTTCCATCAGCATTAAATAAGCTCTAGAATGAGTTATTATCTATTCTCAAAAGTTACACGAACTGATGCCAGAAAACTCAAGCATAAAACATTTTTCTGTGTAATAAAATTGAAGTAAGTAAGGCATTTATCACCTTCATTCTCAACTGAAAGTCAATGGACTCTCAGAGTCTCGTTTAAAAACACATTCCTCTCCTGCTGGGCAAGAGAGAGACCACAGAGCTCCTGCCTGAGCAAATGAAGAGAAGACTCAAACTGGAATCCCAGGCACTCCTTACTGAACTCACCGCTGGGGGATTTCTGGCAGTGAACCCACATGCAGCTGGTTCATAATTGCTTTAAGCAGCAGCTCAGCTCAGCTTTCCCCTACTCTTCTTCCCAAAGAGTGGGGTTAGCTCTGGACCAGGTGCACATTGGTGGAGTGGGGAAAGGGACCAGAGGACAAGGAGTGAGAGTTCTGGCACTAAGTTTTCACCAAAGTATTATGCCTCTTTTGTACACTGATGTTTTAAATTTGCATCACATAAAATCAAAGGATGAAAACAAAGTAAAAACACAAAGTCCATAAAGCAATCCTCATCCTAAAGTAAATGATACAGCCACTAAAGGAAGAAGTCAAACTAAAAAGAGGAAAACACACTGTAAAGATGGCCACTGGACTGCAAGGGAAATGCATAACTTTGTCACATCCCTCCCTACCAGACATGCAAGCAAGCTCACAGCTTCCAACTGTGTCTGTACCATCAGAAAATGACAGGTTTGTACTTTATTTCTTTCATATTACCGGTTCAGAGAGAGCACTGAAGCAATCTTAAACAAGATTCTGCAACAGAACTGAAGGGATGCTGTGTGTGCATACTGCAGAAACCAAAGCCAAAAAAAGACCTTTCAGACTTCAGCCTTGACATGTTCCGTTTACACTTGGCATCACAAAATAATGAATGTGTGTTAACAGCAACAGAAATGAGAGATGTCATTCCCTATAACCTCTGCTGGTGCATGGTGGAAGGCTCAGGTGAGATCCTGGTGAATGCAGCACTTGCTTTAGACAACAGTGACACCAGCCCAGCTTCTCTTCAAAAGTTCTCAAAGATCCTCAGAATGCCACGTTCCTTCAATACAGTTCCTCCAAGAATGTCACACTCAAGAGCCTCCCAAAACAGCACACAAGAAGAGCACAGATGACTCCAAGAACATGGGACACCAAGAAACATGGCAAGAAAAGAACAAGTTACACTATTTCAGACTTCTTTTCATGGAATCATTTATGTTGGAAGAGACCCTTAAGATTACTGAGTCCAACTGTAATCGACCACTAAATCACATCCCCAGGCACCACATCTGCAAGTCTTTTACATTCCTCCAGGGATGATGACTCCACTGCTTTCCTAGGCAGCCTATTCCAGCTTGACAACCCTTGTGGTGAAGAAACTTTCCCTACTATCTAAATCTCCACTGGTGCTGTTCTTGTGACTTCATCTTTCTTTATATCTCAGAGCCAGAATCTCATGGTCCTATACACACAGAAAGCAGGAGCAAGAGACTGATGCTCACAAGTAGTGAAATTCAGGATTTGATGGCCAGCATCAATTCGAGGCTCAGCTCTCACCCACCTAGTGACATCTGTGACTCTTGACAGGAGGTTGCCACAGCGCTTCCTCAGGAAGATCTGGTCACTTTTGACTGCAGGTGCACTTCTGCACTGCCACAGAATGCACACCTAACACCGTCAGCTGTGGAGTGGGTATTTTAACTCCAGGTAGCTAAGTCAAAGATATGGCACCATATTTGTCATATCCTGTTTTCACACATGCTACTACAGGAACCTTTGTAACTAGGACGAAGGCCAAAAATCGAGTGAATGTGAGATAAATATTCATTGAGAGCTCAGCTAATAGGGTTTCATAGGGATTAAGTCAGGAAATTAGAAAGCAGAGCATGAAAGAATATATTATTAAATTATGCATTTCTCTCAGCTTATGAATAACATAAACTGAAATTGATAAACAAAACTCTAGGTACCACCAGCATTATGCAAAAAAAATTAAACTAATCGTAAACTGCACAATCATTTAGTTAATGATGGCAAAGACATCTTCACCTCAATGTTTTAATTTCAATTTATCGATTGCGTAATCTATGGGTGCAAAAATATAATTACACCCCACAAACACACCCAGAAGATGATGTATCAGCATATTTTAAATGGTCAGAATTGAAAATTAACATTTAGTTTTCCATTATCAGAGCTTTGATGGCTTTAGATGAATAATGTCAGACATTACAAGAGCATACACTATTACTGGGCCCAGTCATCAAGTTGCTCCCTGTAACAAGGATTAACCTCTGCTCCCATGCTCCTAAAGGCACAGGCCAGAAGTGGGTGCAGGTATGAAACACCTTATCAATTAATCTTACATCAAAGGTAATTTTTCCTTCACAGATTAACTGATGCATAACAAGATAATGAAAAATTAAGTCCTCCAATGTAATGTCAATTCAAAAAAAGCTTCTTCTAATCTCTCTATCACCTGTAATTAAGAACTATTGAATATTTGCAGCCCTTATTCACCTGTTCTCATCCTAACCCTGCAGATATATGGCCAGATGACTTCCAATGGGCCCACAGGGCACATTTTGCAGAGTAAGTGTAAAAGAAATGAGTAAGTGCTAATGGGATTTTCAGAACCATTTTCAAGCAGGCGTTACATCCAACAAGATTCTGATAAAACCCACTTAGCACCTATCTGGAGTGTTAACTTTTTAAATTTATAAAAAGACCCGCATGAACAAATTTTACATGATACCTGTGAAATACTTAGCACTTGTATAAATTCTAGTGGAACCTACAAGAATCAGACTATGTATTACTGATTAATTACAAAAGCCAGTTAACTGTGAGCCCTTTGCAAGCTGGAAAGGTATCACATGAAAAAGGCTTGTGTATTTCTTTGCTCAGCCACGGTATTTTAGGCACACCCAACAAAATATGGGACAGCAGTGATTAAAGGGCTTCCATCCTGCTGTGGCCAATTGATTTCAGGGGTTCCATTTTCCCTTTTATGGTATGAAAACAAACTTTTGCAGATTTATCAATGATTCCATAATTGAGCTCAAAGTAGCTGTTGCATAATCCCAGACTGTGACTCAAAGCAATGACAAAGCCATCAGCTGCCTTATTTATGGCATTCACCAATCCCTCCATTTGAAAGGTTTTCTATGAGGTCCAGGCCTCTTCCTAAGCATTTATTTTGCTGCTTCTGACAAAGGAAGTATACAATAATGTTTTAAGAGAAGATTATCGGTTCACAGTTTCAACTGTTTGCCTTTAAAGCAAACGCTTAAAGAACAAAACCCCTGTTGGATTATCAGCAAAATTCTGACTAACAAAAAAATGCAGCCCCTCACTGAGCCCAAAAGAACATCAGCTTCAGGTGAGAGCTCAGAGTTCAACAGGAACTATTCCTGCCTCTCAGTCCCTCTACCATGGTTTTTTATTAGAAGCATCATAAAGCTTTGTCTTCAGCTTCGATGTGTATGGTCTCTGTTATTCTTACCTTATTTCTCCACTGAAGCCACTTCAGAGAGACAGCACTTGTCTGGATAGGGACTGAAGTGATATAAGAAAAAAGGGGTCAAGATGGGATTATATAAGAAAAGGATATAGTAAAGTAATTCTCAAGTCTTCTCACATCTCTTTTATGCTGCTCTGGCAGCCTCAAGCAGCTCCTGCCCTCTTCAGAGTTACTCTATGTTATTAGGCTGTGGAGAAGGAATCTGTACCAGAAATCATTAACTGAAATCTACCATTTTCCTAGCTCCTCAAAATAAGCATGATGATAACTGCATTCTTCATTACAGCACTTCAGCAGGAAATAAATTCATAACTACAGCATACCTAAGGGTAACACACTTCTAACTCCCACTTCCAAAAAAAGGGCAAACATATTGATTTATCTACAAAGGAAAATAAGCTTCAGTTCTGCAAAAATTTTCAAAGACCACCTACCTGCCTTGTGACACCGTGACCAGTGGCAGCACAAGCCAGTCCTGAGAATTGAGCAATAGCAGAAAGTCAAAGCCCTTAGAAACTACAAGTGGCTTTATAGATCTTTGTGATATAAACATCTCCAATATCCACACAGGGAAAGAAAGAAAATTAAAATGTAAAAAAACAGCAGAGAAGTACTGGGGCCAAGACAACACCAGAAGGTTCAGGAAAGCTCTAAGATACACCAGAGCAGCAATTAAGAGTTCACTTCTCAGCACATGGCCTGTGCACTACAGGGCTTAAACAGCACAAGTCTGTTTTTGGGATCTCTGCACTCATTAGAGCCATCTCCTCCATGACATGGGTTAACAGTGTCCTGAAAAACATACTGTACCACCCTATAGCAGGGCCAGGGTGACCTCTGCAGCACTCATCTCAGGCAGCAGTAAGACACTCATATACATGTTTTGTTCAGAAGAGGACCTGCAATATACCTTAGCAGTACTCCAGAGCAATAAAAACAACCGAGGTCTCCTTTATTAACTCCTAAGAAAGCAGAAGTAAGCACCACAGGAGGGTCTTGCCAGTTTTCTTGGGCACTTGGAAGAATAAAGAAATGGGACATTGCCTCTTGTTGCACAAACACCAGCCAGTTTTTGACAGTGTCAGTGCAGATTCCAGCTCTCTAAGCAAGAAGAGGCTTTATCATCTGAAGCATGAGAAGGATGTCAGGATTCTGCTCATGACTAATGACTTCATGCTGTAATGCTTCAAGACTACACCTTGAGTTAAATAACTTCAGAAAATTAACTGAAGAATTACCCAAGCAAGAAGAGAGTAAAAAGCTTCAGGACTGCATCCTGCACTTTGAGATAGACAACAATATTTGCCTCAATGTCTGTCTTCAGCTTGTAGCCACTGGTGATGCGAGGTGTGGACATGGGGGGAGGGAGGGAAAGAAAAAAATTAAGGGGAAAAAATGGAAAGAGAACCACCTGAAAAGAGAGAAAAGTGACTGGGGAAATCACAAAGCTGGCTTGTGCAGTAAGAAGCTCAGTATATAGAATCGATTGAAGCTTTCAATAGGAGGGAACAAGGGTCTCATTTCAGCTGCTGATCAGTTTAGATTCACAGCCACAATAGAAAAGGCTACATTCCATGGCTTCACCTCCTGATTATTAAGAACAGTTTCTACTCATGAGTCTTTGTGCCTTAAGATAGATTCACCCGTAGTGATTTCTCACCTGATGAGCACTATTCAGACAAAATCCACAATCAGAGCTCATAATAGCTTTCACATATTAGTAGACTTTTATGTCAACAATTCCCACGGCTCACAAAACCTAATTCACCCAGGAAAACTTTTCAAAAGCATATGGCCTCGAAAACAAGTAAAACAGAAAAAAACTCCCAACTAAGAAAAGGAAAGTTTAAGCAAAGATCTATAGTTACAGGCACACAGTTTACAAGACTAAAAGGAATACAAGCAGGTAGAAAGAACAGCAAATGCTGGTATTACCAGAACTGCATCTTGTCTGTAACTGTCCTGACTCACCAAAAAGCCAAGAGCTGCCTATCTCTGATCCCTGGGTACCATCAACAGCTGACATGAAGCATAGCATTACCAAACACTGCCTGTGTCAGGATAGCTGTTTATCTTCTCTGCCATCATGGACTTGTTTGTGCAGATCCCAAAAGAAAATTTGGTAGACAAACTGAAGCAAAACTTAATTAGCCAGAGGAATACATTTTCCCCTATTCTTTTGGATAAAAGCAGGCAGTCAATAACTGCTGAATTTTTAGATTATAAAGCAAAGTTATGTGGGCAGTCTCCTCCTTCATTCATAAAATCAAGGACTAATTTCAGTTGCTCTTAAGCAAAAACACAAAATGTGCAAATACAAAACCTGTGTAGTAAGAACCTATGCTGAAAAGTATCAAAATGGGCAGTATAGTATTTTCCTCAAACTCCATATGGCCAGCCTATTGTATCAGATCCTCATCTGATATAAACTGCATCATTGGTGACGTGGAGAGTAGGAGCAGCAGCAATACACATCTTCCCACATGCTCCTTTCCTAACATATATGGCTTGCTCATTTACATGGAGGAAACAGAAAAAAAGGCTGCAGGCATGTGGTTTTGCCAACAGTTAATTATTGAACAGAGAATTTCTGCTCTCTGGGGTGCAGAAATCACAGTTGCTCTTGATGCTGGGACCAACACAGACTTTCTTCCCTGTAGCCATGAAGGAAGCAAAAGTAAGTTCTCCTGTACATGACTTCCTCGCGGCAGTAAATGAACACTATCACTATATTGCTGCCAGGCACTGAAGGTAAAAAGCTGGCCACCAGGCCTGGCAAAACCTTTACAGCTCTATGATCACTGTGGGCATGCCTCAGTTGCTTATTTTTGCTTTGCACTGTATACAAGGGGCAATGATGGACTAAATGCTTTGCTTGAGCTCAGAGCTTAGTGCAGGTGTGGTGTGTGATAAACCATGAACCATTGGAATGTATGGTGACCCTTCATGCTTAGGAAAGATCTTACAGTCCCTCATGATCAGTCAACCCACAATCCTTTCCCTTCTCTCCTGCAAAATGGAACAAAGGACACATGCAAAGCATACACTGCTTCTGAGGATGAAAACAAGAAGATGGATTTCAGCTGCAAAAATGCTACATTGTGGTCTCTTCACTCAGGGCATGTGCAAAGAGTCCTGAACACTGACCAAAGACACATACCCCTTTTATCATCAAACAGCCAATAGGTGCTGGCCTATTCATAGAGAAAAATTACTCATCTAGCTGTGGGTTTCCTGTTGTGACCCCTGATGCTCCTTAAGAGTAAGGGAAACTCACTCAGAGTTGATTTAGTTCTTTCTGGTGAAGCCCTGAGAGCAGACTACGGCAAAACAGCAGAAGAGCCAACAGCACTATCAAAAGAACTGACAGCAGAAGGTAATTCACCTTCCAGCAAAAGCCACACGAGGCCAGATCTGTGGGTCTTATTTAAAGAGACTTCAGGGCTGGAACTCTGATCAAGAAGTTGCAGAAAAAATGTAACATCCCTCCTCATCTTTGCAGTCAGACTACACCTAAACATTGCAAGTTCTTCTTGCACCACACCTCTTAAAATATCAACTTGCAAGATCATGTAGTCCCAATCTCCAAGCAAGCTCTCATTCAACACTCAGCAGCATACTGGAGACATCCCCCTCCCTGCCTGATGCGTGCAAAGCCTTGTCCTCACCTGTCACTAACTCCCATAGCACTGTTTTTCTACTTGTTCCCACTTCTCTAGCACAGACGTATGCTACTTGTTTTCACTGTCGAGGCCTTGGCAAAGCGATCCTTTCCCTTGCCATCAGCTCTTACACAAACATCCCAGACTGCAATCAGCTCTTCAAAGCCTCTTCAGCAGTCTGGGGGCACAGCAGCGCCAGGAAGTGAACACCCTGCTCAGGCTGGCCAAAGCTGGGACACTTCCACAACCACAGACAATACCAGCTGTTTCTAATGTCACAAAAGTCACTGTGTGATGACTCACAAACGGAGTGACAAAGTATCAGGTCTGTCTTTGCCCTGACAACTCTCCAGTTGTATTCCACTGTGGCCATTCCTGCCCAAGGCAGGGTTCTTACCATGCAGGACCACTAATAAAATCTCTTTTGCTCTGTCTGTAGCATTCCCTCAAGTTTTCATCCAATGCAGTCATAAATCCACCTCATATTCCTCCCTGGGTAAGATGTTAATTGCTATGGCATTCTTCCATAATTGACCTTGCTTCTTTGAGTATGCAGCAATAGACCACAGAGCAAATTCAGGTCTCAGTTCACTCAGCAGACAGACCATTTACAAATTTGCAGCTGTTAACTAACAACTCGAGGCAAATGCATTCAGCAATTCTGTATTTTACCTCTGGGGCAAAGAGGACGAAAGGGATGGTAAGGCACCTCCCAGCCAAAGGTATTAATGTTTAAAATAACATTCAAAAGTCAGATGTAAAATTCTGGGGAAAGTCACAGGTAACAGCAAGGCTGAAGTGTTATTTGAGGCAGCCAAGCTGAGAGTTAGGCTCCACAATGACCTGCAAGGATCAGATGATGCAAATCCCCCGTGTGGCATCGGAGCCGGGCAGCCAGCCCAGGGAGCCTGGGCATCACCCTCTGCCTCCCCAGACTCCATCCCCATCTGCTGCAAGTGGGCCACCAGCAGCAGCCTCTCCCGGGCACAGACCCATGTGAAACAAATGCTCACACAGCACATGTTTTATTTCCAGCATCTACTTTTCCTTTTGTATGTTGTTCAGGTGCCAGGCAGAAAGGCTGCAGACAAATGTTGACAACTGAGCTTGGGGCAGATTACCAACTCTGAAATACTCAAAGATGTGCAGTTATGTACAATTCCCCATGAAAAGCACACAGGAAAACTGCTGACTTCTAATAGAATCACTTGTAAGGATAAAATGAATTTAAAAAAACAAACAAACAAACGTGAAACTGCCAAATCACTGTCTTTGTTAACATCTGCTATAACAACACAGGTAAGCAACTGGCATAAATGGCTTTTTTTGTAAAGTTTGGGAGTCTAACCTTCCTAGACAGAAAGCTGATCTTGACTAGATAGCAAAAGAGTTTTTGAGTAATCATTGATTTGGGAGCAACAATCACATCCAGAAAAAGACAAAAAAATTTAAAAAAAATTGTGTTCATTTTCTCACTTGCATCATGGGCTAAGATAGCATCCTAATTTTCAAATTCATCCAAAAACACCAGCTTCTGTAACATTCATCTACACAACTATCAAACTTTTATGTTAAATTCAATGAAGCTTTTGAAAAGATATTTACTATTCCTCATTCAGGAAAGTAATATAATTTCAATCCTATTCTTTCCTTAATCCTGAGGAGAAACTTTGAAAGGCTTACTGTCAATAAAAAAATAAATGCCATGTAGTTCTTTTACCTCAAATAATCTGTGCAGTCTGATCCCAGTGCTGTATTTGCCAACATCTCCATAGCAGTTTAGTATGAGCAGTGATCACAGCCAAGGCCTGAATGTTGGTTTTCTGGCAAATTTCCGTTTCAATGCAGAAAATGTAGAGGGCTCAAGTGAAGAACAACTGCTACACTTTGTGTGGATATGCTGTTTGTATTCTAATGCTTTGATTTTATTGCTTTAATAGGTTTTTTTACAGCCTTAATAGGTGATAAAACGACTGCATAGCTTTGTAGCAGTCTAGACCCCCAGACCAGTCATAATACTGTCATCTAATATTCATTTCACTTACTGTAACAAGAGAAGGATTACTCTTTTTTTTTTAAGATTAGGAAAACCAAAATCTCTTAACAACTTACATTAAGTTCCTGGTGTGGGAACTGCTGCAGTAAAACTTAAAGGTCGGAAAAGAGTTCTGTGAGACTCAACAAGAGAGAATTATTTTGTTTGAAGTAGCTGGATAAATCCATCTTTATATTTCATAGCAAGATAATGAATGAGGAACAAAGCACATTTGTCTGGGTTTCCCAGCATGGAGAATGTCTCGGCAAGCAGTTGTATTACTGACAGCACTAGAAAATTATGAATTTCAAAATGAAATGTCTTACTATCACATAACAGAGTGGATACCATAGCAGTGAAGACATTATCTCAACTGTACTAAAATCACAGATTTTACAGATATCCTATTTAGTCTCATCCATGAGCTGAACACACAATAACAACGTTTCTGAAAACCAAATGGCAATTCCATCTCATCTCACTGTTCAACAATTGCAAACCAGGAGTTTAGGGGCACTTGTATTGCTTTTCCACTGAGGTGAGAAGAGACTAAAAGGGAACATGTCATGGTGTTTCACAAGAAGAGCAGAAAATTCTGATCTGACTCCCAGGAGAGAGCTGTCAGCTGTGGTGGTGAAGGGCAATGAAGATAAGCATTTCTGTGGCATAAAGTTATTGGAGCTGTTAGTGCAGAAAGCTCCAGTGACAGAAAAATGCAAAATTGCTTTGGACCTTGCAGTTATACCCAAGAGTGGTACAACAGCTTAATTAACCATATTTAAAATATAGCTAGTCTAGAGGTTTGAAAAGTCAAGTCAAATCTCACAGGACCCAGAAGAAAGGACTGTGCCAGCATTCACTGAATAACCTTCATATTTTCCAGCAGGTTAACAGGCACACCAGTGCTGCTCACACCTCTTGCACAGCTTGTTTCCAGGGCAAGAGCAGATTTTATCCCCCTTTACAAGGCACTTACTTGCAGTCTCTGCAATGCTCCCTGTGAATGTGCTTCTCCACCATCCCAACAGCAGAAAAAACACTCAAATTTGTTTTGGGACAGATGGGAGCAGCTGTGGGTATCAGTGCCCTTAGAGAGCTGACAGCACTGACTCCACATCATATGAGGTGCTGTAGGTAGACAGCAGGAGTTTCTGTATGTGTGCTACATGCAAAGGCAGATGCATTAACCTTCTCTGTTTATCACTTGAGTGAATTCAGTGACTCACAGAAAAACAGAGGAATTTACATGTTCCCTTTTGTTCAGAGGCTGACTTCCCTGAGCTGTACAATGCACACAGGGTAATGTCTATTGGGTAACCCAGAGTGAAGAATGAGTGTAACAACTTTGCATCCTCACCACAGCCAACACACCAGGCTAAAAAGTAGTTACAGCAGTACAGCAGTTCAGATGAAGGAAAAGATGTAAGCAGAGGGGTGGCAGATTGTTATGTTGGACTACTCTGAATCTAGCTCTATCCAGACTCTCCCAGTTTCATTTTGGGCTAGAGAAAAGGAAGCCTCACATGCTCAAACCTTTCTGCTTGGTAGCACTATGCTCTGGCCAGTGCTCCCACATTTCTTAGGTACTCTCATGCCCCAGGACAGTGCAGCAGAATACAGGACACATGCAATGCAGATGTACCTGGCTTGTCACACAATCCCATTTGTTCTCCATACCGCAGGAAAACTCGTGCCATGCTGCAGTTCCACACCAACACTAGACTGAGGTTTTCTTTTCTACAGACAATTTTCACCCCATGTTGCTTCTGTGGCCCTGTACAGTATTAGCAATGCCTACAGCAAATAAAGCAGCAGGAGATGTATCACTGCACTGGGACACAGACTCGGGGCCCATGCAGACACCCCACAACTTTCTCCTACTGTGTAACCAGCACTACAAAGCAGTGGCAGTCTGGGTCAGTCTTCCATTCCTGCTAAAAAGCAGAGGAGACAATGTTTAGGCATTTACAAATGCCTTATGAACCTAAAGTAAAATGCTGCTGCTTACTTCTGTGACTCCAGACAGTTCCAGCAGACATCTGTTAAAGCTCTCAGCAACTGCTCTATGCAGCAATAAACAGCCATGAGGAACAAAAATTAAACCTTACAGGGATATCATCACAATGGACTGCCACAAAAGAGCATGTGCAAAAATCAAAATATTAGGAAGTTGTACAACAAACCAAAAACCAGACAGCATGTCATTTTATGTGATTATTAATGAGACTTCCTATCAACACTGTGATCTAAGAGAAGACTTTTTTCAAGGCTTCTAGAATTTTCACACACAACTATTCATAAATTTCTACAAGATTCCACTCTACACTATGCAATCTGCTGCAGAAAACATGATTTTTGTATTACCTTGCTTTTAATATTGCCAAAAGCTGTGTTCTCTTCCACTACTACATATGAAGATCAAAACAAAGGTAACACTTACAGAAATAATAGAAGGATTGGTTTGTTGGCTGGGTTTTTTTTCAGTTATTTACAGATCATTTCTGCTGTGTCAATCTTCTACCAAAAGATAAAGAAACAAGTTGTAATGAAGAATTAATTGAGGAAGAAAGTAAAACAACAAACCAACCCCCCCACACCCTCTAATCCACCCGGCTGGCTTTGCAACATGCTCGGTTGTGTTATGCAGGAAAGTGTTCTGAACGAGTTTACTCATTTATTCTGGTCTTCAAAGAGAATTACAGCTCTAAAGAAATACATGTATAAACAGGCTTCTTTTTCATTTCTCAAACACAAACCAACCCACCTAAGCACAAGAGAAATATGCAGAACATAGAAGAGTTCAACATTTTTAGGTGAAAATCAGAGCTTTTAATAATAGAGATACTCATGTCTTTCACACTACAGTTGTCTGCAGACATTGCTCTTTTCTGATTATTCTTTAAGTTATTTAAGCTGCCACCTGTAGTCAGTGCAAAGGAATGTCTAAAAAAAGGAGGTTAGTGCAAATACAGTGAAATATTGGTGGCCAGTTACTAGTACCTAGACAAACTAAGGAGCAGAGGGTGGTTGTCTACCTCCCAAAGCTAAAACTTAAGTACAACATTTTGGAAGCAGTTTTAAAATCTCAATAACTATGCCCACTTCAAAAGCTTTAGTTAAAAGTATTTTTCTCATAGCACACCTCTTTGAAACAAGAGTATTTCCATCATGGAGTGTGGCAGGAGTGTAGCATCAATTGGTATTAGCTTAGATTTGAGTCACCTCTTGAAGATGTAATTTCACTGATTTCAACTAAATTACTCCTGATTTGTGCTATTGTAAGAAAGAAAAAAGAGATAAAGGAAGACTTTTCACCTTGATTTTGGCACCAAAGAACTCAACAGCATTTACACCACTGACTGCACTGAGTGCCAGATTCAACTCAGCACCTGAAGAACATCATTTTTAGAAGGTGTAGTAACTATTGCACCTCCCTGGGAGCAAAAACCCAGATGGCCTGTTTCTGATACATTTTTTTGCTGTCCTCTACTTGGTCTGGAAACATTACTAATCAAGGGTGAGTTTTAAAAAAGAAAGAAGTTATTTTGGATATGTCTGTCCCACTGAGCACATGTAGAGTGGAAGTGCTGATGTGGTTCCTTTAGCAGGCACTGAGGCCTGTGTGGGACTTGATCCTGAGAACACCACATGGTAGTTTTGCTTTTACCACCTACCAGGAGAGTAATTTCATACATGAGAGTGACTAAGCACCAGTGTGAACTCTGGATTCCATGTGGTGAAAAGTAGAGATTTTAGGTAATAGTGCCAGAAAGAGTAACCAGCCTTGTTCCCAGATGTGACTGGCTGAAACAAGAGCCTACTCTCCATTTGGCTGCTTACTATGAAACTGTTAAATATTGAACTGTTTAGCATGTAGGAATATCCATCTTTCCCAAATAAATAGAGGAAAAAGCAGCATTTAAACAATCATAAAACAAATTGAATGACTCAGCCCAGTGTGTTTTCTGGATTCTTAACAATTTGCTATGGCTAATGGTCCTTGCTTTCACCTCACACCATTAATTTTGGAAGTCATCATTAATCTCCAAGAAAAGCATTGAGCTTTGATTATTACTGCTTAATTACATGGAAAAATAGACAGACTGTCAATATTAATTTTCTTTACAACAGCCCAACTAAGTTATCTTCAATTCTCAGCACATTCTACAGCTGTCGGTTTATGCCAGGTAATGATCAATAAAATTATTAATTTAAACAAAGCTTTTTACTAGGGAGATAGAAAATCCTTATTCGAGTTCATGAACACTCCTATTTTACTACCCAACTCCTATTGCATTTTGTTTACCATATGTGAGCCCCCAAGGTAAACCCATTGCAAGCTTTACCTTGACATTTCTATGTAAATTGCTTGAAGTTACACACAGAAATCTCATAAGATAGGTTCTGTCTTTCAGGGAAATGGGAGAATGTTCTAAAGACTGAAAGGACAAATTTAAAATGAAGGTCAGGAGAGTCAAGGTGGAATTAAATATTTAAACCAGAGAAGTCTAATTTCTCAGACATGCAGGAGATTCTTTACATCTTTACACACTTGTTTGGAAGTCTCTACCACCCCCTTAGACCTTAGCTTTCCACAAGCCACAAGGGTAAAGCTTGGTGAAAGTGTCCTGTTTATTTAATCAGAAAAACAATCTTTTAATAACTTCCCACAGCTAGTCACTGAAACACTAAAGGGCAAAAAAATTTCAGAATTATGAGAATAAAAGGCAGTTTTTGCACATACTTGTCAGCCAAAGCATAGTAAATTTTGTTTCCATGTCATACCTGCAGTAACATCTTCTTTTGCTCCCTCATCACTTTGAATAGGGAAGATGTGAGGCTTGAAATACTCAGAATCTCTGTATTTAAAGAAATCTACAGTCTAAGCACATTAAGTAGAAAAGGAAAAGGGAAAGAGAACAAACTCAACTGCATTGAGTTGGATTTCTTCTATAGCATTAGTAGCAAGGCTCCCATTAAAGAAAAGGATGGGCACTCACACAATGGAGGGAGAGCAGGAGGGCATTAAATCCAAGTCCTCTGACAAGAGTCAGAATTGGTTTTTATATCATTCATATTTTTCCATCATTTATGTTTTACATATAATCTGAATCACAGAAAAAATGTACTGAAAATGATTTCTGGAGACTCCATCATTGATTCAGTATCAAATAAGTTGACATCACCAGATACACATTGGCCATGCTCCTACAACCCCTAAGGACTCATACAAGCTCCCCAGATAACCTTAGACCCTTTTAAATCTCCCACTGAAATGAGGGCATTTTGCTATTTCCTAACTGAAACAAACTGAGCAGCACCACAAGTCCAATGCCTTGCTCCTCAGCCTAGCAGTAACACAGCAAATTCTGTCTCCAACAACCACTCCAGCACCAATAAGCTGCTCCCTCAATCCCCTTCATCCCCTTCTCTTTAGCAGAAACCAAGCCCATTCTTTTATCCTTCACAGGTCACATTCTGTAAAATTCTCATTACTTCCCAGCTGTCGTTGCATTTGAACCATCTCTCAACATGTCAAGATGGATTTGTCAGCCTTAGTGAAGATCGTGAGGCTGTCCTGGTGGGACACCATGAACATGCTGACCAACAGATTGCTGCTTTGGGCATTGATCTTCCAAGAGAAGCAACTGAACAACACTCTCCTCAAAGCCAGGCAGTTTTTATACCTGAGTGGCTGACACAACAACTCACTTTAACATATAATAATGTTATTAATTTATTGTATGTTAATTCTTGCTTAGAAAGTAAGATAGCATGAGGAATGCTACTGATGAAAGCTCTGCAGTGGAAGATGACAGAGTAAGATTACAGAGGATTTTCTTTCTAATGAAAACATTCCTCTTATTTCTTTGAAGTTTCTTTCTTCAAATGGGGAGAAATTGCTCTTTCCTGCGATTGCTTTTTGTTCTCATATGAAGTACACTTGCCTCCCTCTCATTATTGAAAAGCACATTCAGTTGTATTTCCACTTTAACTTCCTTCAGAGGATAAAAGACAACAACAGCAACCAGAGAGCAAATACTACATCAAACCAGAAGCCAGCCGATTTAATTCAGCTCAGAAACATAAGAGATTTGAAGTGAACAATTTTTGTGACACGGGGAGTAATGAAAAGTTGACAACATGAAATGGAATTCTTTTACCATTACAAGCAAGTGACAAGTTTTTGGGTCACATCCTATGATTTAGATTGACTTTTAGAGGCAGAACCCCAAATCTCTGTCACTGAGGAAGAAAGGGTATACTTCACCTCCACCCAAGTTCCCTAGCAGAAAAAAACCAACATGATAGTTAAGCATTCTTTGGCAAGATCTCTAAACCCAATCCCATCCACTGTTTTTCACTGTATAACTTCTAAATTGTTAATGTATTACAGTAAAATTCAAGATCTAAGTGTTTTCACAGCATCATCTTTTAATGGATATTACACATGGCAAGAGAGTAATTTCTTAAGTTACAGTATATAAAGCAAAGAGCCCCAAGGAAAGCCAAAATCATACTGATGGTATAATTATTTTATGAGGAAAAGTGACAAAGGAGAGAGACTTCTCTCTCTTTTTTAAGCTTACTCATGTATCATACCAAAATAACAAGCACCAAATTGACTTTTATTCTAAGGACAAAAAATTAGGTTACATTCACACATCAAACCGTCACTGGACTAGTATTTTTTCATTCTCCCCTGTATCTCCAGTGCTGGATGCTCCTTTCTTCTTTTTCTCCATAACTATCCTGTACCTCCCAATTCTCTAAGCCTTACCACTTCCCTCAAGAAGCTATTTATCAGTTCTCAGAGCCACAGAATTTCACCTATTTAAATGGCAAAATTTGTCTCTCAAATGATTCTAAAATAACTAGTCTTTCCTCCTGATTAAAATCCTTGACCTCTAATAACTATGTTTTGGCCAATCAAATAGTGACAAGAGCTAGAGATTGTGAATACAATTTAAAAGACAAAGAAGGGAGTTAGCAGAGGGAGATGACCCAGTTTTGAACTCACCTCTTACAAGAGCCTTGATGATGCATTTAAGCATCAGGGACGTTCTGTGACCCTCTGCTGAATCACTGCTATCCTGGGCTCCACTCCCGTTTGCTCCAGCAGCCTGCTACTCTCTGTCAGTCCCCAAGCCCAGCTGGCAGAGGGAACACTGCTCCCAGTCCAGGGCTCAGCAGACGTACCAGGCTGCAGAGCCAGAGCTGGCAAGCTGGGGAGGGGGAGCCACATCACAATTTAAACCCCTAACAAAGTATATTCCTGCATTTACAATCAGTGATTTTCAAGTCCTCCATGCACATCTTAAAAGCCACAGCAGATGTGCACACTACTGTCAGTCCATTTATTCTTGTTCCATTTCACTGCAGCACTTTTTTCATGCTGCTACTAAGATATTGCTGTTAGTCAGTCCCAAGCACAAGGGCAGAGCTAGCCCTCTCCATTAAGTCAACAATGACCATACCCAGCTTCCTCAAGGCTTTGCCCCTCCACAGATCTCTCTCATAGATCCCTTGGCACAAATCCCACTGTAATTCTCATTTACTCTATGCTCCAGCAATGGCAATAAATGATTCTCCTTCTTAACCAGCAGCTGCCTGCAAAGGACTGAACAAGCTCTTCACATTTTTTCTAACTGAAATAAATCAGCTAAGTGCTAAAAATCACAAGAACTTCCCATGCCTAAAAGGAAACTGAAAGGCCTCAAGTGGCAAAGTAACACATACATTTGCAGAGGCAGGAGGGACACTCAACCAAAAACAACCCCTTGATTCACTGGCCTGTGTTCCTCAGCAACTGCTTCACTTTCTGAAGATCGCTGGAAAAAACTGCAAGAAAATACAGCCTGATTTTTCACACTATTTTTTCTGCCATTTACTTCCTGAGATCGGTTACTTTTTCCTGATCCTTTCAGCATTGCTATGTGAAGTACAACAAGAACTTTCATTGATTCAAGGGATGCAAAACAAAGAACCAAACAGTCAGACATGGTAGGCCTTCTGCAGACTCCAAATCCAGGAAGCAGTAGAACCAGAGAGGCAAAAATTAAACTTTTTTTCCCCCCCACCAGACCAGCTCATTTTACTACCCTGGACATCTTCAGGGAAGATGTTTCCATCTGGATGCTTTCCAGATTGCAGGCAGAAAGCAAGAGCCCAACGTGAAAGCATTTGTAATAGCAGTCTGCACAATCCAGACCACCAGAGCTGTAAAGTCAGCCCACCCTGGCACAGTTCTGGACAACAACACCTTCACTGCCTGGGCTTCCTTCATTCTCCCTGCTTGGTACACCACAGCTCCTTTAGTCAGAGCTAAACATCACCCACCACAAAGACCCTGTAAGTTATAGAACTTCTAAGTTCTCCCTTCTAATGAAAAGTCTGTGATGAAAATGAAAGAAGTAAAAAAAATATAGCACTTACAACATTGGGTTTTGACATTTTGGGCGAATTCTCTTCATGGTGCTGCTTACAAAATAGATCAAGAGTATATGCTCAATTTTGATCCTAACAACATAAACCCCATTATATTAGATTATTTTCCCCTGAAAGATTTCAATATATATGAAACTGTCAAAAACTTCCATTATACACATAAAGGGTACTATGTTTTTTACAAAAAAAATAAACTTAAAAAATAGTAATATAAAACCTACAGAGAAGTGGGAAAGATAAATGAATATCTACTACAAGGCTGGGAAATTCCTAAATGGCAAAGGGTCAGGAAAGAAATCTTCAGGTTATATTGTGAGCATTTCTATTATCTTTGTGACTTAGCAGAGGATGGGGACTGCTATCAATAAATGTCCATATACGTTTTATTGTTTGGCTCACTACTAGCCTATTTCAATTTGCACTTTTTCAAGAAGAAAACAAAACAAAACAAAAAAAAAAAACTGCCCACAAAAGCAGGCACATCAACTACATAGGATAAGTCCACTAAACAAACAGTAACATACTTTATCTTCAAAGAAACACAGAATTTAAACCTTCTGAATTGTATATGCACAGAAGTATCACTACTTTCTGTCATTAATAAAGAAACCTCAAGGAAACATAAACCATATGCTAAGTTAAGCACATGCTGGGATATGAGTCGTGACTTTGTGTTTCTGCTTAGAATTGCTTTAAAATATTCATGTCATATAATCATAAAACATCTTGAATTTTAAAGAAGTTGAAAGGAAAAACCACTGATCCTAAAGAGTAAGTTTCCAAGTGCAAGCCTGGATCCAGGGGATCTGTATTCTTTTGCCAGGTCCAGTGGTCTTAGGCTGATTTGACTGCAATACTTACATTGTGTTCTGATCTCTTTGCTTCCTTTTCTCCACCCTAATTAATCTTACCTAAAATAGCGTATTTATTACAGGGGTCAAAACAAAGCTTTGAATTTTTGACTCAAAACATTTTCCAAATTTCAGCCTATAACACTTCATGAGTCTTGCGAAACCCCTTCTAAAAATCAATACAAGGATCACCTACACTTATGGATCTCTTTGACACTGGTAATAATCAGCATTATAAAACACTGTTGTTGTAATCTCTGATACAGCTAGGACATACACAGTCTGCTAGACAAACGGCCTGAAGTCCATTCCACAAATCCCAAAGTAATCCCCTGGTTTACACCGTGAAATCTTTTATTGCTTCACTTCCTGAGGACATTCTCAAACTCCATGGCCCACTAATAACACAGATACTTGTCTCATGTTACCAACTTTTCTTCTTGCTCGTCTCTTACTACACAGGACTGAAAGCAGGAGGATCAGACCATCTCCATAGTCAGCAGTGGACCTTTAACCAGTGAAAATGGTGAATTTACTCCCGTATTTTTCTGAGTCTCCCCATCCAAGATGTTTTTCACATCGTTTTCAATAGCAGCCCTTTAGGACAGTATATTCTCCCATCTGCCTAGTCTCTGATTTCCGGCTGCCCACTAATATGATAAAGCAGACAATAAATAAACCTTTATGGAAAAAGCCCTAGGGATTAAAAGGAAGTGCTGGGTTTTGCACGTTTTTGGACTATTCCAAAACAGTGCATTAAGTTGCATTCTTTTTCCAATTCCACCACAGAAATGTTGAATTTTGTTATTATTTTGTGGGAAACATTTGCCTTCTGAGCCATTCTTTAGACCAAGGCACAACTGTACCTGCAGTGTTGTCAAAAAGTGCACAGCTGGATTATAGTAAAATGCATTAAAAAATTCAGTGGATGCAAGCAGGTTTTAGAGTTAACACACACACTAACAATTCCCCTGGAGCTTCTCTCTGCCTGGAAAGTCAGTGCAGCAATACACAGGGGAAAATATTACTTTTTCTTTACAAAAGAAAACCATCTTTTTTGTTTTTAATCCAGTGAAACACCTACATAAAAATAGAAACCCTTGAGACAGAGCAAAGTCTACATTATAATAGCTAAACTTTAAAATAATTTAAGAAAAATACATAAAAAGAAAGATAGGCTTGATAATGCAAAGTTACAAGCATTCCATCCTTGCACTACCATATCACCTCTGTCTCCTCTTGGTTTTTTAACTCATGAGTATTCCTCATAGATCCCTGCAGAACTAGGTAAATGCTTAGAGGTATGTATATGCCTAAATGCTGTGCTGGGTAGGAATTACAGCAGTGTGAGCCCTGCAGAAGAATCAAGGATTATGCTTAAATCTGAGTCTGATTTTATGCCAAAGTGCTAGTGTTTACCTGAATGGCTTATTCTCCTCCCATTCATATCTGATAAACACAAAATGCATATAGTCACATTTAAGACTATTTGCTCTTATGTATCACAATTAGAGATTTGACACTAAAGGAGAAAGAGCCTTTTATAGGGTTTGGAAGTGCACATATCTTGACCTGATTTCTAGTATTAAAACTGAAAATTTTTAGCCAATGATAGCATTAATGCACAATCCCTCTATGATTTTAGTTTTCTAGCAGAAGACTTTTACAAATTATTCCATTTCTAAACATGAGATAGGATCAACTCATATGCTAATTCCTTTTTCCACTTTCACTTTGTTTTGTACTCTACTGATGCCGAAGCTGTAGCATGCCCATGAAACACACAATTTCTGCAGAAGTCACCCATGTAAAAAGAAATGCAAATAGATGTTCTCCTCTGCACAGCCAGGATGGATCAGATGGCTGTTTGATAGCTACACAGCTGAAGCACACTTTCATCTCAGAAGAAAGTATTCCACAGGCAACAGAACTACTGAGGGCAGCTCTCGAGCTACTCACCAGTGCACGGAGACAAACAAGCCATATGCAAGCAAGGAAAAAGCCACAAGTGATAAACAAATCACAGTCAATAAATCACATGAACACAAACGGGCAGAGGAAGCAAGAGAGTTGTTACTACTCTGACATTGCCCTTGTATTGTCTGTACATACTCACTTTTCATACATGGTTTTCTTCTGAAGCCTTAAGTCTCCACTAATTGTGGAGGTAGGCAGATCTAGAAAGAATTTGTGTTTTTTCACCTTAACATCAAATAAACATGCAGGCAAGAGAAAAACGAGCTTATGACCATGACATCAGCCTCCAAATTCCTATGTGTTGCAAAATGCAGGAATGGGGAGTTTTTTATATGTGGACTTACAACAAACAACTAGTTAACTTGTTTCATAGAAAAGGCTCTCAGTTTTTTCAATACTGTAAAGATATACTTACAAGACTAAAAAAACCTCAAGAAAGTAAAATGCAAATTCAGTCAGTTTGAGCCTTCAGGTGCTTAACAGGTAAAAAAGAAATATTTACACAGAAAAACAAATTCACTCTACATTCTAATTTTTCAGCATCATGAAGAATGAACAGCAAATGCAGTCAAACAGTATCCATTTTGTTAAAAATGCAAACTTGTCACATTTTTGCCTGGGGGCGGAGGAAATAAATTTACTGAAAGTAGGTCAGGCTGGTGTCAAAATCCACTCTTAAGCACAAGGTTTGAATAAAAATTTCAGCAAAAGGCCCAGATGTGTGGAGGTGGCCAAAACATCATGCAAATTCCCATAAACTACATGCACACTTAGAAAGGATGCCAACATTAACCTGCATAGATATCTGAAAACACTAAAGAACTGAAAATGTCTAAAGCATCTTTTGCTTACAGTATTCCACAATGTTTTAATTCGCAAGCAAAACAGTTGTTCAAAATGTCTCTGAAGCCTATTTTCCATGAGCAGCCCCTGCAGAGCCAAAGATGCTTCATTTTTTGATGGGATTACAAGTTTGGCTGATAAAGAGCAGAAATCTCAGACTTTTATAAGGTTTTTAAGGCCCTAAAGTACATATTTAATTTAATGAATTAAAAACCAACTAAATTACATAAGTGTTGAAAATACGAAGAAAATAAATACTAAAAACACTTGTTAAGTGTCATCATGACACAACAGGAATCAGCCCCACTGATGATACAGTACTCACAGTTTGGAGGTAAATATTGCATCGCTGCAAATACAGCTAAAAGCAAACACAGTAAGAACCACAAACAAGGAGGAGAGGGTATTCAATCAAAATGCACCCATATGGCTGATAAACTGAGCCTACACAAAAGAAACCCAAGTTGTAATGCACCCCAATGCAAAGTTATAAAGCCATGAATAAAGATTGTCATGCACACCAACAGAGTGGGGGCCCCTGCCTTGCACAGCAGCAACTCTAAAAATCAGGGCTGAGTTCCAGTGTGATCCTTGGCTGCACAGCAGAGAAGCAACAAGAGATCAGGAAATGCTTCGGCTCACCTCTGAAGCACTGCTGAGGCCCATCATAAAATACTGCACACAGGACTTCTGATGTTTTAACGACACCGAAAAATTGAAAAAGATACACAGAATAGGTTTTTGAAACAAATCAGTAGACAAAGAATAGAAACTAAAAAAGCAGCCTTGATTGGAATTTTTTCAAGGCAAAAATACCTGTAATCGTGGCTCTTAAATCCTGCAGAGTAAGTCTAACAAGATCCAATGACAAAAAAATAGCCCCAAAGTGAAGCAAATTGAAATTAGATAAAGCTTTTAATAGTAAGAATGATAAGCTGCTGAAATAAGAAAAGAAACTGCATGTTCCCTGTTTCTGATATCTTTAAATTATTGGATGCCATTCTGTTAATGATGAAGGATCACTAGGTGAAACCATGCCCTGTATTCCAAGGAGGCTGGAAAATGGATCTATGGACCTTGACATGAGAAGCAATTTCAGCAGTTCACAGCCAGAAAAATGAACTTTCTTGTTTATGTTATCTCTACAATTGAGCCTGTACGCAATTAGGAAAACTGCCACCCAAAACTGGGGTTTGAACTAAGTCAAAATCTTCTGTCTACTTAACTCCACACTGTAACAGTTTCTCAATGCTCTCCAAACCACCAACCCACAGCTAGATCAGAACAGTTTCAGATTCTGAGACAGAAGTACTTTAAGTGCATTAGATGAAGTCTAAAATTGAAAATTCAAAATGTGTAGATGAAGTCTATGAGAAAAATAATAATGTTTTACTTATTACAATATACTCAGACTTGTACCACAAAGGCGTCTCCCAAAGCTCCATTTTCTTTGATCATAAACAAATGTCCAGTTTTGCATACCCCTACTCCAAATATTCCCTTTTATGACAGCCAAGACCAAATCTGTCTCAATCCAGTCAATTGTCACAGAATTCTTATTGCTCTGCCTTGGTTTTTCCCCACAAATGCACACCAATAAGCCAGACCTAATACTAATAACAACCTGGATAACAGAACTTGACTTGAGAGCTTATTATAGAGAAAGAAATGCCTCTTCTCAACACAACATTTGCAACAGCTACTGTACAAAAAAAAGTTCAATTGTATGATTGTGGCTATCAGGATTTAAAAGGATTTCTTTTCCCTCCTGGAGGCATCTACCAGGTTAGGTAAATCCAGAGAGAAAAATTACTTTGACACAAAGAAACAGTGTCTGACTAAGGAGTTTTTCTGAAAATCTCATCTGACTTCACTGACACTCCCCAGGTATTAGACAAGACTATATGTCTCAGAGTAAAGATGAGTTTATTTCCTGCCTGATTTTCAGCTCACATTATTTATTGAGATTGTGCATGCAGTGACTGCATTTCAGACTTCTCCAGGGGAGACGGAAGCAGCAGGTGGCACCCAGAGCAAGTGACAGTGCACTGCCAGCAAATAACATTAAAGAATTCCCCAGGGAGCAGCAGGGCACCGTCTCCCCCTATCCCACTGGGAGTTCTGCCATCTCTTCCTCTTGGAAAATGGTAGTGAGGCAGCACTTGCACTGCAAGAGCTCTCAGATTTCACAGATGTTTACAAACTAAACTTTATTCCAGGCAAGGAATAAAATGTTACATTGTCCAAACAGATGGGTTATTCTTCCATGCTGCCCAGAGGAGTAAATGTAGCCTTAGCACACAGCCTTTCAAAAGCAATACTTTCAAAGACCTGTGAGGCAGAATAAGCAAGCAACCAGGTAGCGTTAGGTTTTGCACCTGTTTGGGAAAAGCCTTCAAGGGCACTCCCACATACAAGCAAATTCAGACTAGGCCAGTGACAAGGGGACAAACCCTACAAAGAAACAATTATAAATATAGTGCCATACAAAGAAGTGAATGCACTGTGGTTGACACAGCACTTGGATTTTTGGGAGTATTCAAGACACCCACATTCATCTCCCACACACTACAAGCGAGTCTGACTCTCCGATGACAATGCTACATGCAGCACCATTCCTCACCTGACATTTTCTTCACTCATTTCGTTCCTATTCATTCTATCTCTCCCTTACACTGTTATCCATTCCCATTCTTCTTACTTCCAACAGCCTTCCTCAACTTGTGCCTTTCCTCTTCCTCTCTCTGAAGTCTTACTTACTGAAGCATCATATTTTATTCTCTCTGCTCTTCTCAGTGATTTCTTCCTCCTTGCATGCTCAAAGGGTTTTCACACTGCTCGACCAGAGCTCTTAACAAAATAAGGATGCAGTTACTTGTTTACAACTTTTGTGTGATTAAAATTTGGATTAAAACATGGACAAATGATACAGCATCTCCATTCAACTAAGGGCCTGTTTATCTTCACAGATCAAGAATCACAAGATCTATTTGTAAAATGCAGCATTTCCAAACTATAGTCCTATACTATAGTAATTCGGTTTATTTTATTCTCAATGGCTTTACTTTCCATTCCTTTGTAAATGATGTCATTATTTTACTATTATGAGGTGATCCTCTGGGAATCCTAGATTCTCTACTAACTTGCGAAATTAAGCCAAATCCTGTTAGAAAAACAGAACAAAGCTTTAGAGTACTTATTTTCCTTTACAGCATTCAGTAGCTTGGGTGACTACTATTAGTGTAGTAACTGGAGCAACATATTGTCGAGCTTTTGGCAGAGATAGACCTCAAGGTACAAGCAGAGCCACCAACAGAGCCTTCCCTATGAAGCCTCATGATTTCCCAAGATCAGTCACTCCAGGCCACTTCTCCTATGGCTGTCCCTCAAGCACTGCCTTCTGCTTACATAATGCTGGGTCAGCGAGCAGCACAGAGCTGCCTCTCATTGTCCTTGTCGTTTCTTGGCTGTCACCAATTTCCTGCTCTCAGATGTTGGCAGCACTGTTTCCCTGTCACTGTGTCCAGGCCACAGCCCACAGGACACACTGTCCCCTCAGGGATGAAACCAGCACCTCGGCTACCTCTGAAAAATGGCCGCAGCACATGAGGCACCTCAGGCAAAGAGCCACCACACGGCCAGCACACATGCGGAGCCTGGGGGAAAGGCTGCTGGGACAAAGAGCCTCCTCACGGCCAGCACACATGCGGAGCCTCGGGGAAAGGCTGCTGGGGCAAAGAGCCTCCTCACGGCCAGCACACATGCGGAGCCTCGGGGAAAGGCTGCTGGGGCAAAGAGCCGCCTCACGGCCAGCACACATGCGGAGCCTCGGGGAAAGGCTGCTGGGGCAAAGAGCCGCCACACGGCCAGCACACATGCGGAGCCTCGGGGAAAGGCTGCTGGGGCAAAGAGCCGCCACACGGCCAGCACACATGCGGAGCCTCGGGGAAAGGCTGCTGGGGCAAAGAGCCGCCACACGGCCAGCACACATGCNCGCCACAGCGCCAGCACACATGCGGAGCCAGGGGAAAAGGCTGCTGGGGCAAAGAGCCGCCACACGGCCAGCACACATGCGGAGCCTCGGGGAAAGGCTGCTGGGGCAAAGAGCCGCCACACGGCCAGCACACATGCGGAGCCTCGGGGAAAGGCTGCTGGGGCAAAGAGCCGCCACACGGCCAGCACACATGCGGAGCCTGGGGGAAAGGCTGCTGGGGCAAAGAGCCGCCACACGGGGCGCCGCCGGCAGATGGCGGCCCGGGGCACAGGGCGGCCGCGCGCACTCCTCTCTTTGCCTGTGGGCCTTGCACAGGGCTGCAGGGGACACAGAGACAAATTCTCCTTCCACGCCTCTAAAGCAGGCCTTGGAGTCTAGCTGGACGCAAAGAACCGCGCCTGTCTCCCCCACAGAGAGGCAGAGGTCTCAGCGTGTGCAGGCCCACAGTGACCCAGGCCAGCGCTGGGCTCGCTGCTCTCCATGGTCTCTCCACAGCTGCTTTGTGCACTGCGGTTTATTCAGGGCCAAAGGGTGACAGGGTTCCTCACACGCTGGCTCTCCATCACATTCCCAGCTAAGGGCACAGCGCATTTCCTCGCCTTCCTCACGACTGCCCTGACGCATCCATCACCAGCGAGCTTGTGGCAAACCACCCCTGTCCAGGAAACCGCACGCAGTGTGAAATTGGAAATGGAGAAATAAATTGTGAAGGTACACGCTGCTCCCAGAGGCTAAGCCCATTGCCGCAGCAATCATGGAGAAGCACAGCCCACATCCGGTAGGAGAAGGGGAGCTGTGCTGCAGATTCTAATGCTGCTCAACAGAACTCGCCGTGGGCAGCACATCCGCTGGGCTGGAGAACTGAGGGAGCCAGGGAGGGGAAATCACATTCCCTTCTCAGGCCATTTTAGTTAACACCTGCTGTGACCATATGTTTGCTCTTAAAAACAATCTCTGCATCAAATATTAAAGCTTTGCCAGGGAAATGTTTAAGCTCTGTACTTAAAGGCGCGCAATCTTTTTGTTCATTCCATCAGTACTTATTAAATAATTAATAACAGACGCCAAAATGATCTTCCACATGTATAAAATTCCTACTACTGTTAAAAGAGCAGCTCTATCTGATGCCTGCCACACAGAACCCAAGTGAAGCACAGTGCCAATTCACAATTTAAGTTTTGAGCTACAAGGCAATTCTTTTCCCTTGACTACAACTCAGACTTTCCACCTGAGCATGCTTTTAAGGGACTTTCCAGCGCAGGGAGCAGCTCCTGGGAAGCCGTGGGCATTCCCAGCTGTGCTGGGCCCTTTGGCATGAGGCACAGCTGGCTCCTGAGGCGTCACCACCTGCACTTGCACACCTCTGGCAGCCCTGCATATCCCCCCAGTACGGTATGGAGCCAGCAGCCCAAGGCCACGTGCTTCTGTGAGAGCCTGCTGCAGCCCTTGGGACAGCTTCCATCAGCTCCTCAATGCTGCATGTCCCAGGCCTTTCCTGGCATTCCACCTCCCTCTTTACCTTGGCAGCTCCCCAGAGCCTGGCTCCTGCAGAAATCCCTATCACAAAATCTCCTCGTCCCCAGGAACTGGCCCCCCCTGCAAGCTTCTTTCTCTGGCTAGCAAAAAGTATTTGTACTTAAATTCGGTTACAGAAGTTATTACGAAGGAAAAAACCTGTATTTTTCAGCCTAAGTATAAATATTTTTTCATTTCTTGATTAAAATGTCACAGTACTGAAGAAAACGTTATTCTCAAGAAAATAATGCTAGTCCTGTGCTCCAAGCAGAATCACACATAATGCAATAGGAAAGATGGTGAGAAGTAATTCATGTATCCATTACCATTCACTGATGGGTGCTTTTTTAAAACCAATATAGTATCTAATGGGCACAATAACTGGAATATGAACAAAAAGCTATTTTCACATCAAATACACTTTACAGTAATGCTTTTGAAATTTAAGTCTCATTCTTAATCCATTTTCACAGGCCTTTACCTTAATGCAACAAAATGAAAGTGACCTCAGGGACATTATCTCCTCTCCATCAGAAAATACAGGCAAGCTACATGAACTCCAAAATATGTAGATTTTTTGCTCTTAAAAGAGACTGTCTCAGTGAGAGCACAGAGCCACTTTACAGCTACTGAGGCATAACTATATATTTACTCTCCCAGCAGTTAATTTGCTACACTGTGATTGGTGCTGCAGCCATGGTTTACAAAAATCATACTACAATTATTCAGTGTAGTTCCGTTTTCAAAACCCTGCCTGGCAATTGGCTGATAGCGATTTACTCAATCCAAACAAAGCACTCTCAGTAATAATTTCATTATATATTCTTTCAATTACTTCACAGTTAAGCATAAATTTATCTCTGAGCAGCTCACTTGAACTTACTTAAAAGTGATCACCTTTGCCAGTTTGAAAAATAACATTAGGTTCTCATTCTCTTACAGTGAAGCAGCAATTTCCAGTGTGACCTAATAAGAAAGAAATCTAATAGGCATTTAAATGGGAGACACTGTCAAGAGGAACTAGTTTTTAAAATTTTCATCTAACAACTGTCATTGAAAAGCAATGTTAAATAAACAAACCTGTTTACTTTTCTTCAATTAAAACTACATATTTCAGTCATACAGAACAATACATGAGTTTGTGAAGCTATTTCATGTACAGAAAAACAAGACTATAGGAAAAAGAGAGTGTAGAAATAAAACTCAAAAGTACTATCAATAATTTCAGAAACATACTTCAATTTTTGCTTTATATAAGTACGTAGTTATCTTGACACAACTCCTGCAAAACTGAAATAAAGAACATTTTATAAAAAAATTATGTATTTTCACCTATCTTAATTAGTAGAAAAGTCAAAAGCAGCTGTTAGATTGAACCTTTTTCAAGGTGTTTGTTATCTGCTAAAAAAAAAATCTTATTCAAAAGCTGTACATAAAAGATATGTATTTTAATCTTTAAAGAAAGCCTTAATACTTTTTTTTTTTCCTTTCATATAACTGTCCTTTGAAAGTACTAGAGCTGAGCTCAGGAGTTTCATACTCCTATCTACTATCTAGAAATAATTAAGTAATTATTGCGATCCAAGAGCTTCCTGGGAAAAAGGAGCTGGTTTGTGTGCTCTGATTAGAGAAGCACGTGCTGTTTACATTCCTGTCTCTTCCAGAATTGTTATAAACCTTTTACTTAAACAATTACCCTTGACCACCAAATCTGAACTGCCAAGCTCCACTTTAAAAAAACTGAATCGCAAAGGTGGGGCAGAATGGAGAGGAGAGTACCAAAATCCTGGCATGCATCAGGAGAATGTTTGTACAGGCTCACCCCATTTTCACTTCTGGGAGAAGACCACCCTCCAAGTATTCAGTGAAGCATTTTCTCTCAGCCCTCAGGGGCAGTAAGATTGTGTCCTGCTTCTCACACTCGGGTTCTGGATACTAAAAATAAAGAATGTATTCAGCCCTCTTAGCAATCACAGCAGCAGTGCTAATGGATGAATTAACACGTACAAAGACTACACTCCCCTGTTTAGCTTTCAAAAATCAACATGCTCTCAAGTAAGCAATGGCATCTCTGGCAGCTTTGTCTGTGTGCTATGTGCTTGTCTGCCGTTTGTTACACTGAAGTTAGCAAGTTGAGATGAGCCATGGCAGAAAAGCAGGCCTGAAAATACGCATCAGGTTGGTGCTTGGTTAATGTTCTGACAAAGGTTATCAAACAGGCCAGGTAATTTTCATGGCCAAAGTGTTTTCATCATGATAAGCAGTGCGATGGAAACAGTAACCCAGAAAAAAAAAAAATCATTCTCTTGTCACTCTGGATAATGTTGGAGACATCCTTGTGTAGTTTTACTGTCATGGGATAAGTGATAAATTATGTATATGGCACAACATCATACTGATTTTGGGGAGGGCACTGTGAAGGTGAAATGAATACCTTCTGCTCATGAATGCCAATCTAACTGAAGTCTTGGAAGCAGACACTGCTGTCAGACTGCTACAAAACAAAAAGGACAGGAGACAGGTTGTCTGGGTGCTTGCCATGGATAACAACTGAACAGAAACTTCACTTTTGGAAAAAGCAACCATCAGAGATCTCAAAAAAAAAAAAAACATCTCTTTGTCAGGTAACAGAATTGATTTTAAAATGCTTTGTTTCAAGGCCATGAAACAAAATTCTCGAACCACTGGAAAGAAAAAAGAAACCATCGCAAAGCTGGACCCTGATATCAAGTATTGATGTTAAAATCAGTAAAAGCAAATACACTGTTGGACCTGTTTCCTCTAGATATTCTGTCTTTGCCAGATTTTTCCAGCCCAAGGGCTTGACACAGCTCCTCAAACCAACACAATGCTCCTTCTTGCTTGGTGAAGATCAGTTGTATTTCATACACACTGAGACATGACAAATGTTCTGCAGTTGTGTAAAATGTAATTGATTAGCAAGTGCCATGACACAAAACAGAGAAGAAACACAAGCAACTCTACAAAGAGGTTTATCTTGACATATGGATGTGCATTTACATGCACACATCTTTCCCCCAAATATCAATAAACAGTAAGTCCTGACTATATTTTATAAGAATGTTTGTTCTTTGATTTGATTCTAGTTCCAAGATCATGTCTCACCCACCAATATCTGTCATTATGTGACTTAACAGAAAATTAGTCTGGCCCTCCCAGTATTTTTAAGCAACTTTACAGGTTCTGTGCTGCAAAGTAAAACATTTCATCACAGAGAAGCTGCAGACAGATGACAAAGGCAGGTGCTGATACCTGCATTTGGTACAGATGAGAACATGAATGTAAATACTCCTAATATGTGCTGCCTCAGGTACTGCCTGTGATTGACAGCTGTAACAGAAACCCAAAAGTCAGCTCTGAATGTGACTCTTGGCCAGGCTGAGATTTTACTGGCAGCATGGGACCCATATACTGAGCTTTACAATTTAATAGTACATTGACTATACAGCTTGATCATTCGCATCCAAAGAATGAAGCTGGATGAAAAAACTATGTTAGAAAGAAGAGGAACCAAAGACAGGATATCACAGAACGACAGCTTTAGAAAGTATGTAAAACTTGCTTGAGAGCTGGGCTTGAATTTAGCTTCTGACAATACCAAGAGCTGTTGGCATAATTTGATACTCTAATTCTGTGCAATCAAACATGTAATTGTTGTGTGTATGATGCCAGATATCCTTTAAGAGCTTCATTTGACATGTGTCACTCATACAACAGAATTTCATAAAGGCATTTCATATTGAGCTGTGCAAACAGACTCATGAATGCATTATCATTGGAAAAAGGTCATTTTTTCTTCATTTTATTCCCTATGCTATATCTGATAGAGCAGAACAACCACTTCACCAATGTAGGATTTGTTCTACATCTAGGTCTTGCTATCAGGAAAAATATATTTGATTCCTTTTACCCCTTGCTACAAACAAAAATATTTTACCCCTTTCTCAGGAGATGCTCAGATTACCTGTGGCACAGAGCCCTTTGAACACAACAACAGCTTTAAAATCACCTTCTCAAAACACCTATCAGCCTTGGTTTTGGCACGTGAAGTATAAAACAAGACACATCCAGAGCTGGAAAATGCAACGACATCTGATTACTCACTGAACAACAGTGTTAGAGTTCACGACAGAGGAAAAGGTGTTGGTTCATGATGCAAGCTCATATGCCCACAAGACACTGGTTGTAAAAGACTGAGCAGTAGAACTGAAGCTCTAACAAAACCCATCAAAAACATAGCTGTGATATCAAATGAGAGAAATCTTTCTGCTTCTTCCTTAATAAGAATATTTTTCTTTCCATTAGGAAAAAAAGAACACCCCTCAGAACAAAAACCAAAACAAAAACAACTGAAGAAAAATCAAACCAAAAAAACCCCAAATAAGCAAACAAACCAGTCTGAAAGCAAATGGCTTCCAATGGACCTCCAAGATCCAAAGAAGTTTGTATTGTCTGAGCTTTGTGCTCCTCTACTGCAGTCTTCTACAGAAATGAAAGAATTTCAGTTTTCTACTTCTTGGTTTTTTGGGAGCAGAAGCAAAACAGAAGCAGGATTTAGATCTTCAGCCAACAATCTTCATGTCTCCTCTGCCTTACTTGTTCCAGATCCATGATGTACCTTGCTTTTCTTACATGTTATTTCAGTCCAACACCTCCTTTCCTCTTAAACATGCTAACATGAAAACAACAGCTCTTTTCACTGCATGACTAAAGCCTTACACACTCCTTTCATTTTGGGTGAAGTCTGGTGGGGCTTTTTGTCACTTGCTCTACAGAGCATCTCCCATGCCTATATTTTACACCAGCTGCTCTGGCCTATCTTGTAAGTTTAAAATTTTAACAGGTATCATATGAGATCAAACACTTCAGATTGTCTCCTGGAGCACATTTCCAGTGTTTCAGCAGGAACAGCCATTCCACAGATAAAAGACCTCAGATGAGCAAGATTTCAGACAGAATATAGAAAAGGCTATCAGAGCACCACACAAACAACTATTCTGGAAAGGAAAACACAAACACAGAGTTATATTCAGATAGGGATGTCCATTTCCTTACCTTCTCTTTACCTTTTATTCAAAAGATGGGGAAAAACCCCCACTAATTTACTTGGGAATAAGAACAGTCATAGAAAAGTGGAATCAAATTGGTACTGAAGACACTGTGCTTTTCAGTCCTCCTGTGAATTAACAGAAGGGTTGGGCACACTTCAATTCTCATTCCTAAAAAATATCTGGTCAGTCTTCTCCTCAGCACCTGCAGAGGTGTCCAGAACCCTTCCATTTTACATCATCGCTAAACTGCAATCTGAATTTCTTTCTATCACACAGAACCAATGTGCTATAGCTTTACCTCAAGTATGAAAGCAGAACCAACAGCTGCCACCCTCTGTACAAAACTTGTTCCAAACCAAGATACTGATTTCCTGTCTAGTTTCTTTATATTAAAATACAACCGCTTCTTTCAATTTTCATTCTGTGCTTCCTAAACTTTCCCTCGAGCCACTACCTCCAACTTATCCACACCCTTATTAAACAATGAAATATGTGTTTTTGGAAAATTACAGTTTTTGCTGTTGTCCAGTATCTTTCCCTGCCATTCACACTCCTGGGAAGTTACTATTCTCCATTTTCCACACCAGCTTGTCCCTTATCTTCCTTACTTTGAAAAGCTGAACCTGCTCCTGTTGGTTTACCCTTTTCTGTTGAAGTAACAAGGTCCTTTGGCATTCTAGTTTTGTCTTCCATCCTTACAGCTTAACAGTGTGAAGTCTTGTGTGCATTTGACCAATTTAACCCCCACTCCATTACCTGAATCCTCAGTGAAAATACTGAATAGAAACCAGCTGGTTCAGCCCCACTTTAAATGCCCTCTTACTCTGGCAGTGAAATACAAGCTTTGAATGGTGTCCACTCCACTGTGTGCAGTGTTTTCAGGCTGGACCTAATTGCCTATGTAGTATATAAATACACCATGAGAAAAAAGTCAAAAGCTTAATAGAAGTCAAATTACATATACCCCCATGTACTGCATCTATTATCCTGCCCAAGAAAGAAACTGGATCATTTCAAAATTACTTGTTTTTCACAAACCTATAGAGATTTTTTTAAGTACTTCATCAGCTTCAGTATTTGTTAAATTGACAATTTAATACTTCGCCCCAGAAGCTTTCCTGGGGCCAAAGCTGGGCTAACTGCTCGTGAGATTTCTCCAGATTTCTGTATTTTTCCTCCTTTTTCTCACCTGACATCTTTAGGTGATAACTTTGTGGAACGCACCCTATTAATAACCCCTATTCTACAACAAAGGTAAACATAACAGTCTCAGAAAGCAATATGCATATAAATAATAAATACTGTTCATTTGAGTGACCCCAAGAGTGTCACAAAGGGCCATGAAATCCAGTGAAGTTGCCAGAAAACAGGAACAACTGGGACTACTTATTTTAGTAAGAATATGAATTAGAGGGGACATGGTGAAAGGATACATGTGAGTGCACATCATAAAGAAGCTAAGCCAAACGCTCCAGTTAATCCTCCTGTGAGGCAGAACAAGCAAGCAACAAAACTGAAATTCACACTCTTAATTATAAAAGCCCCATGTTGTTCTTATTTTAAAAGGGCAGTGTACGGATTCATGGAAGCACTGCCAACAGTCAACAGTGAGGGAAAATGCCTAGCAGACAGGATTAAACAGTTCTGTAGATAAGAGCCAGAAGCAAATGTTGTCCCCTCCACAGAGGATCAGCAAAGCACCAGTTTGCCTTCTTGAGTCTAAAGCTAGAGCACAGATACAGGAAATTGCTGCATCAATTAATTCCACAGTCTCAGCTCTGCTCTTGAGGCCCAAGCACTGACTGTGCCCACCACCAGCTCACTCTCCTAGTACATTCCTACACTTGTGCTTCTGCTGGCTACATTGTTCTTCCCCTCTCCTGTTTTCCAAGAGTTTCTTGACTATTTTGCAGGTGTACAGCACTTGATCCAGCTTCCTCATTCTGTATCTGATCTGGTATTTACCTTCCCATGTGTTCATTTCCACAGCTCACTTGGCCTTTTCACCCCCTTCAAAATTATCCTCTTAAATGAAATGAAACCTTCCTTTAGGTGAAGGACTCATCTGGCCTGGAACCACAGATCAACTACCATACTGCTCACATCCTTCTTACCTCAGAGTAGCCCGCTTTTGTTTTGTTTGATTAAACCAAATCAAATTAACAACCTTGTGTTTTAACATCTGTGCAAAGTCCACCTCAGCCCAGATTTTGTTTGTATTCCTACTTATAGTATATCCCTTGCTCACTGATATATTTACAGCATACTGTTCAAAGCCTCCTCTGACAACAAAATTATTAATTTAAAAAGCCTTAGGGCTTATAGTATCTGACAGGATAATATTAGGACTTCATAAACATTACAGGTGTTATGAAATAAATGCCATTCATTTGAGGTGAGGGGGTTTCCACCCCTACAGACACTTCTGGGCATGATTATAGACAAAGAGAAAATAATGCCAATATTACAAAGGAATTTTCTGTGCCCAAATGAGATGCCTCATGCCTGACTTTTTGAACCAGCTAATGCAACATTGTGGTTATCGGTTCAAAGCACATCTCCTTGATGTGCAGCTGCGAGTCAGCACTTCTGCAAATTAGGCCCCACAGTCCGTAACAGTGAATCACAGGAGAGCTGCACGCTGACAGGGTAAGAAGACCCTGAACACAGGCACTGAGCAAATCCAGCTCTCCAGGCACCATCCAGGCGAGCCTTCACTGGGAAGGCATTGTTTTGTGCCCTGCAATCTCCAGCCATACACAACCCAGATCTCGGGTACATTCAGCGTGCCCTTGCCTCTTCCTCTGCACTGCACCTTCATTCCTAAGCTTTCTTTTTCATTATCTGCCCCAAGAAACAGCTTACAACCCACACCCCTCATTCATTCTCCCCACTCTGATTCTTCCCTCCAGTTTGCAGCTGGGTAGTCAAAGGCCATCTCCTAACCACAAAAACAGAGGGCTGCATCTAAGTCTGCAAGTTCTCAGCACTTGACTTTACAAATTTCATGTCTTTTGCAAGTCTGTGGTCACACATGCCCATAATACAGCCAAATGAATTAATAATCATGCTTTTCACTTTTTACTTATTACCTTAATAGGAGCCACAGGAAGAACAGTGCACATCCCTCCTATCTTTTTCTTTGCACATGCACACCCCCAGATTACAGAGACTGCAACCTAAGAAAGAGAAGACAGAGCACAAGACTGCCATGGAGCAGCACAGCCCCTGCAGGCAGGACTGAAATTCAGATGCTTGCTCTCCACACTTCTCTTCCCATGCTGAGCCATGACAATTCTTTTTTTTCTCCCTTTCTCTCCACACCAGAGCAAGCCACAGCATTTTACCTTTAAGTTTCTTTCTCTGCTAAATTTGCCACACTATCCCCTACCGCCAGCTCACTGCTGCAGATTCCCAAATCAGCTATTGAGTGGAGAGACTAAAACACCTCTAGGTCACATAGAAAAAGAAGTGCCACTTGTATAGTGCCACTAAGTACGGTGATACCTGCATGGAAATTATTTACCTCTATGGAAAATACTCTTCACAATCACTACAACAAAATCTTTTCTACTAGCGTAAAATCCTAAACCAGTAGGGAGAAAGAATAAAGGGAATTTTTTTAAAAGGCAGGGAGAATTAATAGCAGTAGTGCTGGGGGAGAAAAAAAAAGACTTACACTTGCATAGCTCACATTTTATACCAAAGCTGTTAGTGCAAAAAAAAAAAAAAAACAAAAAAAACCCACCCAAACAAACTGCACTGTGTGAAGTGCAAAGAGTCACTACTAAGACTGTATATAGCTGGGAGCTGCACAGGGAAATGCAATAGGCAGTTTGGGCTTTGGCTGGAGTTAAACACACCCATCAGTGATCAGTGATTCAGATCATTTTGTCCAATAAACATCCCTGGGTTTCTGCTGAAGAGAGACACTGCAGTTTGTGTTTGTTGTGTCATTTTCAGTACATTGACTTAACATCAATGTATTGCAGACAGTATATTTAGAGATTTGCAGAATGATGAGATTTATTCTTTTCAGTGCCCCAATTCTAACTAGAAAGGAATCTGTGGGAGCAAATGGCTTTTGCAAAAAATAACATGGATTGCGTTATTAAAGTTTAAGTGAATACTTTAGGTATTCTAAGTGGACTACTTCTGCTAGAGAAATGGTGATTTCTCTGCTTGGCTGCCAGAGTGTGTGCCTGGTGAAATTCAGCTGGTCTCAGAAAAATCCCTGCTGTCAACAAAGCTTACACTGAGAAACCCAGTGAGGATTTTTCTCCAAGAAGCTGACCTGCTATTGACTAGTGGTAAATGGTATTACCTGATTAACACTGCCCTTAAAACACTAATTAAAAGGGTTGTTTATTTTGGGAAAGTAAAAAAAATGCATATATACTACTACAAAACTACTAGTGCTGGATGATGAGCATCTGTCTTCTATTTAGGCTTTGTGAAAAAAATTCAACAAACTTTTTTAGCAAGCGAGATCACCCTATCAAGATCGCAATAACTGGCAAGTTACTAAAAATATCCCAATGAAGGTAATATTCTGTCATCCAGTGATCTGAAGGATCTTATGAACCGTGTGCTTTAGATGAGAAACCAAGGAGTCTGAGCTAGGCTGTCTATCTAAAGTGACACAGTAATTGCAGCCTGGTGCTGAACACCCAGGAGGCAGATTTACTTTGAAGTTTATTGTGCCTTCTCTATGGTTTGCTCTTGAACATAGCATTTAGTTAGGAAAAAGGTATTTACTGCTCACTGGAAGAATATGTGATTACTCAGCAACTTGCATCACTGCATGGTTTTATTGTTTCAGTTGTGCAATTCACAGAAGCCATTGCTTTTGGCAAGTCAATAAAAAAGGCTCTCATCCTTACAGGTAGAGCCCAGGCATTTGTCAAATCTATTAGAAGATAGATTCTGTCATTTACAACACTTTTCATCATGTGTAGCTCTAAACACCAGCAGCTGGATTGAGATTGCCTTTTCAAAGTTCACAAGGGACTTTTACTGCTGTCAGATCTAAGCAAGACTTAAAAACTATTTCACAAAGCAAAATATATTGGAGGGCTAGCATCTGGTGACAAATGTTGAAGTAATAACAAAATCCTTTATATTGTGGTGTTTCTTGACCTGACTGTTTATTAATGTTCATATTTCCTCATAACTCAAAAGGCACAGCTTTGTGCTTCTGATGCACCCTTATGGAAACAAATAAAATGCTGCTGCTTCTCCACATCAGAAAAATCAGCAGTTAAATGTTAGTGTGGAAGTTGTCAACAACTATATTGCATTGCTCTCCCTATTCAAACTTAACTAGCAAATCTCTTCCAGTTCCACAAAAGAACTGACATGTCTTGCAAATTAAAAGATGACGTCTTTCTAATTTTTTTCTTAATTTTCTATTTAAAAGATCTGACTTCTGTCGTGGCTGCTATGCACTAGTTGGTAATTACTGCCATTTTAGTGCTACTTCAAAGGGGACCCTGGTCTGCCATTTGTGCTGGGAGTTTACTATTGCTAACAATTCCAGGTCTTCCCTGAACCTTTTCCAGCTCCAGTGTGCTGTAAGAAAAACTGCAAGTGACACTTTCTGGCTGCCCTCATTCAGGTGAGAGTCCCAATGCATTTATGAGGGGTTTCTGCAGGATCACATATTTGGCATCCACAAAGCAATTAAATCTGCTCCCTTGCTTGTATTTACCCTACACAAACTCAGACATTTGCATGCAGTTTCCAATGTACAAGGACTGAACTAATGGGACAAAGGCACTGAGGAACCAGAGGAGGAGAGGGACAGTCCTTTGGGGAGCCTGCCCTCTTCCCAACAGGAGGCTTGCTGCCTGGACACAGCCTGAGCATACATTTCCACCCTCCTAGGCTCCAATGACTGCATTTAGAAGACAAAGCTAAATCACATCTTCTCCAAACAGCTAATAGGATTGTTGTGCTTCACCAGTCTTGAAGTCCCTCTTGTTCTCTGAGTATCTTACTGGGAATAATTCATCAAAATAATACCCTAGATCAAATCCCAATTAATCCCTTTGTATAACACAGGCACGTAGTGAAAGCTTCCATTATCTCTGTGTTCTTGCATCAACATTAGCCAGAATTGTATCACTGCAGCACCTCAGTTCTGACTAGTGCACTGCTAACAGTCTCTTAATGGGGCTGCAATATTGCTGCTTTCAAGGTTTCCAATTTGCATGGGAAGCAAGTATTTTTATCAGTACGTAAGAAATAATATTCCTCTATCAATCTCTTCAGTTCACAGTCACAGACTCTAGTCCATTATAGATGCAAGTATCACTCACATGTTCTGTGTTGATGGCTATCAGTCATACAGGATCATCAGATCATACAGCATCTCCCAAAGTAATCTACTGGCTGGAACCTTCTTTGAAACAGGTAACTTTAAAGTAAGTCACATAAAATACTTCAGAACATAAAACTTACATTGCACCAAAACCTGATTTAATAAAATAATATTACTTCCCCTCAAGAACTGAGACGAGCAAACATGTATCAGGAGAAACAAACATAACCTGAATTTTAAAACCTTGTTACATGGAATTTCAGGCAACCTGCACCACAAATACCTGCAGGTCTACCTATTTTATGCCTCCAAATGAATCCCATTGTTTTGAAAAGATGATCCTGTGGCACCAGAGCCCTCTTTTGGGCCAGTTTTCACACTGAGTTTGCAGGGGGAGGCACTATAAAGCTTAGCCCTAGTGCAAGTCTTTGCAAAACCAATTCCTCACGCTGTTGAATCAGGTTTGTGGTTTGGGGCAGCAGCATCATACACCAGGGTCCCTGGATGCCCTTATGCAAACCACAATGGAAGGAGCCCCCAGTCCTGATCTGTGGGGGAAAGAAGCAGATCTCCATTCAGAAGCAAGACTGGATGCTATGCTGGGCTGGGAGTTGGACTCGATCTCTGGGGGCTTCTTCCAACTCAGCTTATTTTGTGATTCAGCTCCTTAATTGTGTAGCAATATAAGCAAAGCCTTTTTCAACACGCTTTTAGAACCCCAATAATAAAGGAGTTGAATTATTTACAGTAATTTTTGAGCAATTCATTATGAGCTAGCAAATAAACTTAAAAAACCAACCTCATTGGCCACTGTCAGGAAACTTGTCAACACAAAGAAATAAATGAATCAAAATTATCCCATATGAATTATCTGGGTAGGTCAGGTAAACACATAATCTCTTTCCAATTTTAAGAACTGCTGCCCAGCTCTCTTACATAAAATGCCAGTGATTGCATGTGCAATAAATATTAATGGTTCATAAATTAAATAGCATTATTCTTTTTGACATAACACCATTTTGCAAGGCCCCATGGAAAAGGTACAGACAGTTTGTTGAGCAAGCTCTGATATAAGAAAAATATGCCTTTGCTTTCACTTCTGAAAGCACTTGTCAGAATTTATAGGGTATATCCACAGAAGGCAATTAAGGAGACATTTTACAGAAAGCTACTCTATAATGCCAAATAACAAAGAGCAATGAAAGGGAAGTGTGATCTGTGAAAACAATTTGATTTATAGCATTACATGTATGAAGTGCAGATACTTTCAACCTAAACAATTTGCATAGGAGGAGCTTATGTGACACAGATAAGCCAGAACCTTCCCAAGTAAGCTGCACTGTCCATAGTATAGCAGTGCATCGCTACCAAGGCTTCATTTCTGAGTGACTGAAGCCAGGCAAGCTGTCCCCTCAAATGCCACTTCCTAGAAAACATCAGCACAGACACAAGCCAGGCCAGGGTGACACACTGGGCGTCACCTGGCACTCTGGCATTCCTACTATGGGGAATTTCAGTGCTAGCCTAGGAGGTACCCAGTGGAGCTCCTCTGCTGGGATTACAGGGAACTTGGTCCATCCCAGGCAAGAAACGTAAGAAAAGGTGAAGTAGGAGGGTGAAAAAGACTGGTACCAGCTTCATAGCCTCATTGGGCAGGCCTGGAAGGGTCTTAAGAATGTAGAGTGACTGTGGAGAGAGGGGAATAAAACATCAGTGAAGACACACGATAGTGATGAAGTGCTTAAATTATCAAGGCAAGAAATTAATATCAGTAGCAGCATTTTTAGCAAATAGGAGTGTGAGTGTCCCCTGTAAAATTCCAAACAAGATGAAACCTGAGACAGAACTGTAATTGTGCAGACACAGAAATGTAGCAGCAAAGTATGGCTGTCCTTGAATTAGGAAGTGGGAATGAGGGACACACTGAAACAACAGTCACATTTGTAGGGCTATGGCAAAGACACTGAGTGGTCTTCAGTGCCTGGGAAGAAAGGGAAAGAAAGTGACCTTCAGCAAGGAATGGCAAAGGACTGAATTTTGTTAACTGAATTACCACAGAGTTGTCCAAAAATGCTACAATGTTAGCTTGCATCTACTAAATGTGCAAAGTACCGCCAGTTCATACATGAGATTTCCAGAGATGGCACATAACAGGAAAGAACGTAAATGTAGTTAGATCTCCAGCAAAGGTGTGTTACTGCTGAAGTTTCAGTTCAGGAATAAGGATGAACCAGAAAGAATCTACCTTAAGAGTCCAGAAAGCAGTCCATTAAGCTTTAGGGTGAAAGACAGCAGGATGGAGTAAGGAAATTGACTGAAGGCTGGCTGGTTTATTTTAATGTATAGGAGATGACAGTGAGATCATCTTTTCCATGACACCTGCAAAATTACACTTGTTAGGAAAATGGGTAGGGAAGGAATTGCTAATGGAGTAGCCTGAGAGGCTGGGGAGCATATACAACATGCTAAAGTGGGTTTTTTAGTCACTCAAAAAGTAAGCTTAGAGTTCCTAAAGTAAAGAGGATGGATGTTTCTGATGGTGCAGGTAGACTGAAACTCAGAAACTCAATCAAGGAAAATGCTGTTTTCTGCAACTGTCTGTTGCCAGGAAAGACCAAACCAGGTCCACGGGGAAGGACCAAGTCACCAGCAAATAAGTTTGATGCAGACAGTTTATAAGCTGTCCATTCCTTATTAGACATGGGACTTGAACTGTTCAAGAAGGCTGTGGTTTCAGTTAATACAGAGTAATAAGTCAGGCAGATACTGCTCTTTTCTCTCTCGAGTGTACACCTAATAGAGGGTGGCATGTGCTTTTTCTCTCACAAACACTGATTCACTACAGACAAGCTGAGTGGGGCACCAGCACACACGGGAATGTGTAAGGGAAGACATTTTCTCACCTTGGGGAAATGGAGGGGGTAGTAGGTGCAGAGAACAGACAGAGTTAGAGAGATGAAGGACACCTCATATCCAAAACTGAACTCACAAGCACATACTCAACACTACCAGATACTTGTGGAGAACAATGCATTTTTCCCAGTATTTGAAAGACTTTGGGTTGCTCTGGGCACTGGAGTTCAAGTCCTCATCCTTTCCTGGGGGTTAATGAGAGGGTTTCAGCTGAGAAGGTATCTGCTGAGATGCTAAGGAGCAGTAAAGTCCTGTGCAGATAGTAATGCAAAACTAAAGGATACTCACACCTTCAGTTTTTACTTACCTAACTCCTTTATAGCCTTTCAGAAATATGAAAGACTGGAAAAGACAGTGTCATGTCTGATAAAGAAAAGTATTAAGTAACCCTAGATGTTAGTTATTTGGACTTTTAGCTTCAGGTTCTTGACAGTAAGTGTCAGAGCTCTCTTGGGGACTTCTGCAGTTTTACCATGACCCCAAATCAGGGCTCCAGTAGTGCTACTTTGGCACTTATTCCTTTATAAATAGAGTATTTCCTTTTGAATTCTCTACCTGGATCAAAACAGTCATGTATTTAGCACCCAAAGAATCCCTGTTACTTTTTACAGTCAGCAGAAAATACAATCTCTAAGTTGAAAGTAAAGAACACAGAGGTGCAGAATACCTGCTTGCTACAACCTCAACAACAGTGTGGCTCTGAATTGCTGAAATGTGGCAATATTCAGTAATGCATAGAGCAACAAAGACAAAACAGTAGGAGGTTGCACTTTCATGACCAGCAAGCCAATAAAACAAAAGTAGGGGGAACATGATTTGAAGTAATCAGACCAAGCAACACAGATATTTCTGCTTCCTGCAGAAAATAAAATATGTGTCAGCCGGAAAAAAAAAACCCACTCCAGCAATGCTGCCCATCTTGAAAGAAAGGCAGTGGTAAGGGAAGGGGATCTGCCACAGCTCCAGCATGTTTGATGTGGAGTTTGTTCCTCAAAAGGAGCCAGTAAGGAGACAGGAGCTGCTCCCCACAACAGCCTTGTAGGCAGGCAGGGCAGAGCTTGAGGCTGGACTAGAAACAAAACTCCAACCACTTGTTGGTGAAACTACCAGAGTTACCTCTTAGTATCACCGTATTTCCAAACACTGGAAAATAAAATAATTAAGTTTTCCCATTATATCCATGTTACCCTAGTAATTTCACTGTCTTCTTCTCCACACATGCCCTGCAAAGGAAAGGAATTTTTTTCTCTACACTAGGCATTGTTGTTTTTACAAGTAGAAATGCTTCCATCCCACAGCCCAAGGAGAAGGCTATTGAGTTCAGGGCGTTTGACCAATACAAAAAAGCTGGACAAGCCACAAAAGAAAGATTTTAACAGCAGTCCATGAAATTTAGCACAAAGCAAAGACAGATTAATACAGCAAACTCCTTTTGGTTCCTTCTAGGCAACTTAACAGAGCTTGAGCCACATGGCCTGCCCCTCCACATCAGCCAGAAAGGTGCTGATTTCTCCCAGCCAAGGAATAATAAATACCAGAGAACAACAAGCATCTTAAACTGCCCAGCCTTTGCTACAGCCAGTACCTTACCACTCTGCATGTGAAAGGTATTGACCAAACTATCAGAGGGTTCAACAGACTAATCTTTATCTAGCCGGTGATTTGCAGGCAGTGGGAAACAAGAAAACAAATAATGAGATCATAAATTTCCTGAAGCCATGAGAAAAGTAGGTATTGTTTGCATAGTAATTACCCCGGTTCAATTACATTATGAACAGTCTTCAAAGAAAAGTTGGTCTCCTTCCTCTGAGGGCAAAAATGAATAAGAAACTATGATTACTTTCCCTATTTATTTCCATGAGGGTTGAAGTATTTCCTGTAGGGGATGAAAAAGACAGTACTTATCATGAAAACAAGACATTTATTTTCAAGAGATATAGGAAATTCTACACACTACACCTCTAAAACCTTCTGTTCATTGCCCCTTATGTTCAATAATTTTTATCCAAAAGCAGTGCTTCTTCTTAGACTATCAACTGCTCTCCCATCACATTTTATATGTCAGGCATGCTAATATAAACCTGCAGTCATTTTGCTGAGGTCCATGTTCTAAAAGCTGTCTTGATTAGTTTTCCATATTATCCTAGAGTAGTTTCATAGATGACACTGAGAGTCTCCATTTACACAGTGAGAATAAATCCCAAAGATCATAACACTATGCATTTTGAAACCTGCAGATGACTTTACCCAAGAAATTGCACAAATAAATCACTTGAAAGCAATAACAGCGTAGGAAAATGATACAGCTCCAGACAATGTGCAATCAGCCAACGCACACTGTATATATTCCTTTGCCTTTATCATGCCTGTCAAACCTATGGTTAGAGACTGACAACAGAGCCTGCCTGTTCATCAGGAACAGGGCACAATTTATAGAAACACCGCTTGAAAGAAAGCACTCCAGATGGAGTGCCACATCTCCATGTCAGCTCCAGACTGGTATTAATTTGTGCTCTATCTTCCTATAAAGCAACTTTTTCTAACAGGAATATTCAAAGGGCTTTTGGAGCTGAGTGTAAATGCTTCAGCTATAGTTCTACTAAAATGACACAGTACAACTATGAGGAGAACAAGCACAAATGATTCAGGATATGGCAAAGGACGCAGAAGTTGGCTCTTGCCTCTAAATCACCATGTTAAAAATGGTTTAGGTCAATTCAATGGCCACTCAGCAAATTTGCTGCTGAAATGGTCCAGTTTCTAATTCAGAGGAGTCAGATTCAGAACACAAGTATGTTGAGATGGATTGAGAAAATACTAACTACGTCAGTGAAAGCAGTCTGAGGTTTTTATTGAACCTAGGATACAAGAAATCACTGTCAGTGGCACAAGCCCACAATTTTTACTATTGCTGCCAGCTGTGGAACTAAAAATTCAGCAGAGGCCAAGGACTGCACTGCACTTTCAGTCATTGCAGCAATATCTCCCAAGTGTTACCTATACACCACAGAGGATGTACACTGGAGTGTGCATTACAGTTATGACCTTTGCTGGTAACAGCTTTCCCAACAGGTGATGCGAAAGTGCATCCCTGCTGCTGAGGATGCTTTGTTCTTGCATCTTTCAGAGCATATAGGAAGGTCTGTCCTGCCTTCATATGCCCATGTTGCCATGTGTGGAGACCTTCCAAATCTGGGTCTTTCCACAACTGCAAAAAGGCAGTAGGGCTTTTACCTGGCAACACTACATGTGGGAGCACAAATAGGATTTGCCCTTTTGCAATGACAGCAGCACTGGCAAGCAGGAAAGGACACTCAGCTCCACCAGCTTTGCACCATCCCATGAGGGCTTTCTGTGGCAAGTCTTTACCTGTGCTGCTTTGAGGATGAGCAGCAAGCTGTGCTTCACTGAATTTGAACAGGAGATGTCAAGAGAAGAATAAATATTCCTGTTTTAGATTAAATACTGAGAAGTCACCACGCTAGGAGCAGTACAGGGGAATATGGTAGCCTGCCAGTTAAGGAAATTGCATACTAGGCAAACCAAAGGATGATTTAAAAAGACTCAAACCCAAACAATTTGCAGACATACTGCAGAGAAGGTTGGATGGTGTTTGCAGGCAGCAGCAGGAACAGCCTCTGCAGCTGTAACCGTGGGAACAGCAGGAAGGAAGCAGCCCAGGGCACACAGCATGGCCCCCCACACCTACCACCACGGTCCCTCTGAGCAGCCGCCCCAAAGACACTGTCTGTATGGCCAGTGACACAGACAGGACAGCAGAGCAGCCAATGGTTTGCCTCAGGACCTGAGCTCAGAGTGATGCATGAAAAACATCCACGGAAAATCACCTTGTACAGCTGGAATTGGAATGGATAACTTATCAACACTACAGAGAAGAAGGGAAAAATCCCAGTTGTCTGTGATCTGGTGGTCCTGCTTACTAACTAGGGCTATTCTGTAGCAGTCAATATCTTTGCAAACGAGATGTTACTCATGCACAAGCACAATATGGATTGAGAGTGGCTGAGGAGAAAGGGAGATAACAGAACAAAACCTGTGCCTGGACAGTCCTGGGATTTGTGGACATTCCAAAGCCCCTCCATCAGGTGACAATTCCTTTGTCTATGGCAGCCCTGAAAAAGGATGGATGTCACACAGCCACCATGAGTTGTGCTCCCAAGGGGATGGGTTGATAACATCACTCGTAGGTGAGGAGAGAATAGAAAAATATTAAGTCCTGCCTCATGTGTTGGCAGTTGTAATTCTAATTTCCCAAAATGTCATTCCATTTCCATAAGCAAGAATTACATGAGGTCTGTTTTAAGAAGAAATTTTCTGGCATGCTTCAAAAGCAACAAAATTCAGAAAGAATTGTTTTTTAAAGGACTTTAAATAGAGTCTGAAACTGTTCCATTTACAGTCTAAAGGAAAAATACAAATAACTTATCAACCCTTAAATTGCATGCCATTTGATGCATCAGTACCAAGTTAAAAATTAATAATCCCATGCCTAAAGGAACCAACTTTCCCTTTATGCTGACCATCATTTACGTGAGTTGTACATATTCATCCAGATTAGGAGAGCACAAGAGACACTTGCATGGAAAAAGAAACAGAACTATTTTTGTAGTTGTATGAGTTTTCATATAGTCACACAGACATATTGTATTCCTGAGCCACGCTGCATTATGCCAGGGGAGGGAGGTACATCCCTGCTTCACTAAACTGTGGAGGAGTACACTTAGGGGGATGAAAAAAGAAAAAAGAGAATTGATGAAAACAATCCATTCTCATCTGGATTTGTGGGTGGGCTCCAGGTTATTTTAGTAACTCACTTGCACAGTATATTGCTGCAGTGTGCAAAAAAAAGAAATTAAATCAGGGTACTGCACCCATCACAGCTTAAAGCCCATGTAAGCACCCTGCACCCATGAAAGGTAGAAATACAGGTAGGGAACTACCACTTCCCTCATAGTAATGATGGAAAAAATGAGGGACTGAGCTACTTCAGCCGCCCTGCATCTATTTGTGTGTCATTGTCATTGAAACTCTTTGCTCATTTGGGCCTACATTGCTTTACAAGGTCACAGTGGGCACCATGGGTTGCTGCTGTCTTTTCTCAGAGCCTACCTCTTTTCTCCTCTGTGAGCCTTTAGACAAAGAAATGGACTTTAAGGCAAATATGAGACCTTCTGACACCTGCATTCATACAAGGGGCCTCCTCTCCTTTCAGCTGAACCAGTCAGAGGGAATTTATCTGGCTAGTGATGTCAAGTTCTGCTAAGCCGTGTGGGTTTCTCTTCTTTTTGGCATTTGAGGCTTGTAGCAATTGGACTCAATTAAATACAGGTACATCTAAGCACAGATATGTGGCATTTCTTCCAAAGTAATTTTCTTCTATTATTATTTGAGTAACTTCTTACATATGTGACTAAGTCTCTGTGTCAGCACAAGACTTACCAGGAAAGGACTGTACCAGAATTAGGTCTTTCATATCAAATGCATCTTTGACAGACTCAAATAAATGAGGAATGATAGTTTAACATGAAACTAAGCACACTTGTCAGCTGCTGTTTTTCAAATAAGCCATCTAGCACGCTCCCTCTTGGAAAAGCAGAGATAGAGTGTCAGAGAAATCAAGTGTTTCCCAAGGGCTTGGGCTTGAACACAAAAAAGAAAAAGTAGTGCAGTAATGTGATTCCTCCTATATAGAGAATCAAGGAAGCAGCAGTGAAAATTATTAAAGGCTTGTTTGGAGAAATTTCTCCAACCAGACTGCATAGAAGACAGCTCAAACCACTGAAAATTATTAACATAATAAAAATGAGAGCATATATGTTGCACTCAGTTAACAAGAAAATTTTGTAATTACACTGCCATGGCTGCTCCCAGCACATATCAGCTCCAGTCTCACCAAGAACGTTCTTCTTGCTTCCCACTGATCCAAACATGGCTACTCAGATGAATTTATCTACTTATACATTCTAAGTCCATATAAATTTGGAATAAAATGCAAACGAAGAAGTGGACCCAGAAACCCAGCCGTGCTCTGCAGGACGACAGAATCAGCTCAGAGCCCAAGGGTGTCCCACAGCAGTGTCTCTGTCCCCAGGCTCCCCCAGGGCCACTCTCAGTAAGAGCACTGCATTAAACGTCATGGCTTCTGAGAGGGGTGCCAGTGGTGGAGCAGAGAAGGTCACCTGTGCCTGGCTGCAGGCTTCCCTCTGCTCCAGGCACCTCACTACGTGCAGCACAGAAACTCGTGGTGAGAAAAGGAAAACCCTGCATAACAACAGAGTGGCTGGGTGGATAGAGCTTAACAGCTGGCCACGACAACAAAGGAAGAAAAAAGCCAGGACGGCACTTGAGAAATGCCCTTTTGTCAAGTTAATTCTTATCATACAGTCAGATCAGTCAACTGCAAACACAGTTACAGATCGCTGTAATAAAATATTAATGGTTCTTGTATACTGCTTCCACAAGGTACCATAGTAAAAAAATGAATGCTGCTCACACATTTCCACATTTTCCCTTTTGTTACTGCTGAAACTGGTATCTGAGAAAGCCAGTTTACTGTAGTATTTTTTTCCCAGCTGTATTTTTCCTTTAAACCCTAGAGGATAATTAAAATTCCTTGCACAGGACAATGGTAAATAAGATTTGGGTATGCATTTCAAATGTAGCATACTAATGGCATTTTTGGACTCTGCAATAAATCATCTCTCTTCTCTGCAAGCAGTGCAATAAATGGACAAAATCCCTGAAATATACATCTCCATTTACAAGTCTCATACTTTCACTCTGAACTCATCTATCCACATCTCTGGTGCCTTGGTATTGTAAATACAGTATTAGCTTTTTTAATATATCACACAACAATGCAATAATCTCATTAGCTGCAGATACTGTAGGAATGCAGAAGCCTGCTGATACCCTTCAAACTACTGCAGCCTTCACCAGGGTCAGCTGTCAGCAATAAGCAGCAAACATACATTGCTCCATCTGATTTACTTTATCGCTCGATTTGACAGTTTCTGTTCAACACTGAACTGACAGAAGGGAAACGTTTTAGCATTCCAAGTGAGGACCACTTACTTCAACACACTGAAGCTTTGTTTTTGTACCTAACCTTTGGGTAATCTCATCTCTCCCATGGGCTTCTGACATTTACGTTTGTTCCGAGGAGCTGCAGTTTACCCTACTGCAAACAGGAGATCATGACTGGGTATTTCTATTATCTGACAGTCTTCCAGTTGACTTTTCTTCTTCCTCCCACATAACATTAGCACAAACCACTGCTTGTGCTTTCCATCTCCCCTTCATTATTTCACCCTGTATCTACTGAGATAATTACAAATTATGCTTCCTGATAGAGACAAATCCAGGTCTCCTAATTCCTGAGTTCAGGTAAATCCCAGTCCTCTGTTCAACCCAGCCAGGGTCAAATGTCCAGGTCTACACTATGTCTTATAAACTCTGTCCTCGTTTGCAAGAAGACCTATTAGTCTTGCACAATAGACATTTAACTTTTTTTTTTTTACTCTGGAAAGTCCTTTTGGCTAAACAAGGATAACAAACGACTTTCTGTTCTCCAGTTTTCACATCTGCTGGAAATGAAAAAGAGCATAAAATATTAAGCATTATGGAGTGTGGGTGCATTTATTTTCAGAACATTGCATCGAAAGAACTGAATTTTTTTCTTCTACAACAAATTCCCTTTGAGTTTAATTTTCTGCTCAACTTCCCAGTTTTAGCTCACTAAATCCATATATATTAGAAAATTGTTACCCCTTAAATGCTAACTTACACATTTTCTTTCTTCTGTAAGTTCAGGCTAGAGCTAGTACTCCTCACATGGGTTGGTGTTTGGGGAATTCACAAGGATGAAATCTTTACTATGGACTTCTGTTGGTCTTCGCTATTGACCCTCAAGTTCCTGTGGCAGGGGAAAGGCTTCCACTTCAGGGCCAGCATTCAGAAAACTTGAGCTTATTTGCAGCAGGAGGAGCTGGGCATGCCAGCTGACTCTTAAATTTGGTTGGTAAGAGGTTCCTTTTCAGCAGCAGAAGCACCCTCAGCATCACAGCAACCATCACAGCCCGAGGGCAGGTGCAGAGCTGATGGGGCTAGCCTTAGTGCTGGCTCAGCTCCCTAAAGCTAGTGCCAAGAAAGCAGCTGGAAGCTGTGAAGTCTAGTCAGAAACTCTGATAGAAGTTGCCAGAACAATAACTAAAAGCTGTTGAGGTTTTTCTTACACCGGGGACTCAGAAGTTGCACTTAAGGAAAGCTCAGGAGTGAGGTCAGCAATTCAGGGAGCTGGGGGATTTGATAATAAGCCAGTTGAGTTACTGTGATTGCCATGGTAGCTCCATCTGAGGTACAAGCACTTCCTAGGTCATCTCAACTGTTCAAGATGTCCAGCCTGGAAGATCTTGTTTAAAAGTAGCTGTTAAGTCTTCTGGAGAAGATTTCTACAGCAAGCCAGCAAAGTCTGTGATACAGTATTAACAAATCTCACCCACATAAAAATCCAATTAGAGAAATAAATGCACAACACTGCTGCTCCAGGGGTTTCCCCACTGCACTGCCTGCAGTGCTGCACATCCCAGGCTGCCCACAAGCTGTTTCAGATGCAGCAAACCCCACACACCCCTTCTGCAGCAACTCAGCGTTTCTTTCTGACCCCAAAACAGTGACATTACTCTTGAAGACATCCAGCTCTCAAAAAGAGAGACTTACAAACACTTACAAAACAGCCACACCTCAACTAAACAAAAAACCCTCCACACTTTCAATTTCTCCTATTTGTAACCCAGCCTTACTCATCATCTAGCTAGAGCATGTCTTGACAGGTATAATCCATTTAACCACAAAATATGGATACATAATTCCAGTTTTCCTCCTCACAGAAAAGCCTTCTCATTGAACTCTCCTCACAGCTTATCCTTCTGACAACATACCCATACAGAAGGAGCAGAAAAGACAGGAATTAACTAAAACATAGGCAGAAATAACTTTTTAGAAACAAATGCTTTCATGTGTTTCAGAAATTTCACATGTTATCATTCAGTTACTGCTCGACATCCTGCTCACCTCCCTCTCCACGCCAGTGTGAGCAGCAGTTAGGGTAGAGGTCTTAGAGTTACTGCACACAGGGCTCCTTTGGAGCTGTCATTCCTGATTAAAATCTGCATGTGGATCCCACTCCAGCAAGGCTGGATGTCTCTCCAGGACTGCCACCAATCTGCATAAGACCTCTCCATAAAACAAAAAGAAATAAAATTAAATGCCACAGCTCTTTTTGTTCATCTGGCTCAGCAATGAATATTTAAATATAAAATGTGTGTTGTCACTTAAGGTGAGCTCTCTGTCTCAAGGCCATGAGTTGGCATCCTGCAAAGCCAGGTGTGTATATATATATATTGCAATTGTTGCCATCCAATAGTTTGCATTGTTATGAAAAAGATTTAAGGGTTACACTCTGCATTTACTACCTATTTAAATTACTCTTCCAGTATGTGAATATTAAACACTGCAAGAGGCAGATGAATGTCTGTACAAAACTACAGTAGGAAAAGTAACATTAAAATGAACATTGTTCTAACAAAATGTTTATAGGAAATAAGTAGTACTCCAGTGCTGTCTCACTCTTCTCTGACAATCCCTAATTTGGATGACATTGTTCCAAACTTGTTATGCCAGTAAATAAAAATTTCCATCTTTAATATTGTCCCATTTGAATTTTGATTTATAAGACCTAAATTGTGAAAGCATTCAAAGAAAATCCTACAGATTGGTTCCTCTGACGTAAACAGCAACAGCAAAATAGAAAGGCAACACCAAGCTATTTTTGGTAACTTATTTTTCCTGTAACAAGTGTTCTGCAAACCAGATGTTTTTCTGTGCTTATTTTCAAATCTTTCTTCCATCTTTCAAACTTAAGAAGAGATTCAGCATCTTGAGCATGATTTCAAGTGCCATATAGAATTAGTGCTTTGGGAAATAAGGACTGTCCCTTAAATCTCAGGTGTTTTTTTTTAATCTGATGCCCAGGACACTGTCATCTTTCCACAGACTACTTATAAAGCAGTGTGCTTGGACAAGTCCCATCATTAGGACACTGCAGCAGTGTTCAGTTCATTCTGCAACACGAGAGCCTAGCATCATCACAAAAAGCTTCCTGAGAAACTCTGAAGAAAAAACCCTTCTATTTTGATTTTAAAAGACACTACTGTCAGGTTCAATTAACATAGTCTCATCATTCCTTTCATACCTGGCAATTTAAAGTCACTGACATAACTGCAAACCAGTCTGTAATCATCCCTCGCTTTCCTCATTCTCCCTTTTGCTTCTAGGAGGGAGACACCCAGCTGGAGCTGTGCCACTTGCTCCCTAGCATGACACCACGTTTCTTGTGGCAGCTCTAGGGAGTCATTTGGCAGCAGGGGAATGGCCAGCCCACAGAGGACAAGTCCAGCTCTGCCAAGAGACACTGGGAGGACATTGTGCTGCCACGGCTGGCCCCGCATACATGAGGGAGAAAAACAACCCAAAACCACAGTACCATTTGGGATTCCCCTGAAGACAGGGAAGAGGCTGGAAACAAGGCAAAGTTAATTGTGCAAGAGTGTGTACAAGGGGTCAGTGCACAGAAGAGGATGACTGTCCCTTGCTACAAGCCCTGAGTACAGATGCCCTTCATAGGAATGGGGTAGGAGGGAAGAACCATCAGTCAAGCTCATCCCTCTGCAAATCCTTTCAACAGTGCCCTGATCCCTCCTACACACCTGAGCTGCCCACCTGGATTTCCACAGCACCTCTCCACACCCTTCCTTGGGCTCCTCCCAGCCAGGCTCCCCAGCTCTTGCAGGGCTGCCTGGCATCCAGCACCACAGGACCACCTGCTGTTTTCCAAAGCAATAATCCCCATAAAATGTAATGGCTCCCAGAGGTGTGGGGTAGGGAGGAAGCAAACCAAAAACCCAAAAACTTTCCAACAGGAACAACTGGAAAAAGATACCTTGAGTCACCAGATCGTCTCAGCTTCCATAGTCAGTTCTCCTAAATTACTCTTAAAAAAACCAAAAAAAAACCCAAAAAAAAAAAAAAAAAACAAAGGAAAGCAAAACAAAATAGAGGACAAAGCCCCCCAAGAAAACAGTGAACGAATATTTTCACACTCAGCCTTTAATGGGACAGTCAGGCACTAAATGACAGTAATTTTCCTTCTCAGTAACTAATTGAAGTTACCATTTTCCTCCTGACCCATGAATAGCTGCAGCATGAGCATTACTGTAAAAAATCTCACAGCATCCTGTAGTAGTCTGATCATTTCGAGCTCTTATTTCCCATAATGTGTTTCAGGTGGGACCCACTGATTATCTCCTAATGAGGCAAACAGAGACATCCAAGGAAGCAGATCCCCCTCAACTTACTGGGGAAGCCACGGCTTATTCTGGTATTCTCATACATAGATTTTTTTAATCTTCAGCCTTTCCAAAAGAAATTAAACAAATACTAAAAAAAAATTTTTAAACTATAAACAATTAGCTCGGGGTGAGCTTTCAACTCCTCTGATTTGATAGTATCACCTAAAAATACCCTACAACTATCATACCCTAATGACCATCATAAAGAAAACTCGTATTTATTGTACAGCCTTCCAATCAGGTAGTTCAGAAATGCAAGTTAAAAATAGATAGAACTCCACCTTTTGTTCTGGAACAAGTGCAGTCATTTCAACTACTGTTAATAATATGTCACTGCCAGGTAGTTGTCCTCACAAGCTATCTGACACTTAATCTATCACCATCAACTTATATTCAACTACAAACGTGATGCAACAGCATTTAAAGCTGTATAGAGCTCTTCCAGCCGGATTAAAAAAAGCGCATGAACAAAAAGCAAATATGCATTTGCTTTGCTTATCTATCACAGCTCAAGGTCTACAAAGGTTGCAGGGGGAGATTTTTAAAATTCCTACAGTCTTCTCAGAGTTTAAGTTAACAAGGAAAGAAAGATTTGAGCTACCAACAGTGCAAGACACCACTGTAACATGGCCCCAGCAGCCACGCCGTTTTAATCAACCATGTTCCTATTCACAGAAGCACACCGCTGATCTTCAGCCAAGCCATGCAGGAGAAAACTGCATTCATGCTCCCTGGTACTGCCCCTTCTCAGCAGTCCATCACTGCACTGCAGCAGGTCCAAAGCCCCCTCTCAAAGGCATTTCCTCCAGCAGCCCTTCGGAAGAGTGACACAAGGGGCAGCAAGCAGCATGCCAAGCCACCCAGGGTCCCTCAGTCACTATGAGGCACACTCACCGACTCTGGGACAGCAGTGAGACAGTACCCCAGTGTTACCACACTCCCAGCAGAAAAGCCTTTTTGGCTCCCTTGGAAAACTAAGCCAGACCTACCTAAAGTTGAAAACAAGGCTGTGGAGACACTATTCCCTGCAAAACAGATTATCTGCAGAGGGAAAGCTCCCATCTACCCACCTGCATTGGGCTGTGCCTGGGACAGAGCAGAAGTCACAGTTTTGCACCTCAGACAGAGACAGAAACATCTTATTCTGGATCACCTCTGATAACCCAGTATCTTTACTAGCACCCTAGGACCAGCAAGCTGTGGGCTCTTTCAGCACCTAGGCAGTTTGCTGAAACCTCATAATCCTGAGCCTTTACCTCCAATTCAAATACTCCCTTTAAACACAGCAAATAAACACGTAAGTGCTGTTATGTACTTGGCAATAAACATGCAGTAACTTGAGAAGAGGCAACCCACAATCAGCACGAAATAGGCACCACTTCTGATGTCTTGTACATTTTATACTTAATACATTATCATAAGCCCACAGTATGTGCGTGATTTCAGTTTGAAACTTTGTTTCTTCTCACAGCTGTATCTGGGAAAACAATTTCTCCTGGAAGCTGTTTTCCTATCAGTGGACAATTAGAGAGGTTTTTTGGGAGGACAATTTCTCTTCCATCATCTTGAATTCCAGCTTAATGCAGTTTTTTACACCTAACCTCTTGTTTCCAGTTCTTACACCTGCATGTATTTGCACTGTACCTAATTAATACCAAAGCCCAGATATCACATACTTGCAGTCTTGGCAAGATTTGTGGGTTCTGACAAACGTGGAGCTGAATTTCTCACTAATCTTTCAACAGGACCATAACACTCAGCACCTCTAAAAACTTTCACCCTTTAATACCTCTGTGCCATGCACACATCAACTGAACAGCACTCCACAAAGCACTTTCAATTTCCAGAAAGTACATACAAATTTTATACCACATTTGAGAAAAGAAAATCAGTTCAGTAGCAGAAACAAAACAGAATAATATGCCAGATGACAGGATCAATTCAGAGTTCATAGCACATCACTAACTGCACCCAAATTAAAATCTCAATGAAAACAAAGAAATATGATTTTGGACTTATAAGCAAGCGCATCATCAAAACAGTGTCCTTACCAAGTCATTAAACCTCAAAAATTAATTTTGAGAAACGCATTCTTTTTTCCTCCCTCTAAACATTGCCTTCTTTCCTCATTTTCCCTTTTACCACAGGATCACAAGCCTAAGAGATGCTCATAGTCTGACATCCTCAGATTGATCAGATTTCCCCAGGAGCAGCAGTACCAGCACTAAATGCCACAATGCTAGTAAAGTCATAAGAATCAGCAAAACCAGTAAGCACTGGAGATCCCTTAAATAACCTTCTCCCAACGCCCTGAACTCCCTTCTACACAGAGAACACACCAAGGCTACTGCAGAAGCTTTCACACTTCTCCCATAAATCACAGCAGCTTGTTTTAAAGGAGAGTGGTCGGAGAATGTTGCTCCCTGGATGTTTCCAGGTCTCATGAATTCACTGTGGTGCTGCAGTCCTGTACTTGCTTTAAATTCAGGGTTTTTTAGGCCACACGCATGAAAGACAATCTCAGCTTAATTTAAAACTAGATATATCTCTGGAACTTCTGATCCATAAGGAGCTTGGAAACACTGGCAATACACATCTGCCAGATCAGAAAGTATATTGGAAAAACTATGCATTACTGTGTGGTTTTTCTTGTTTGTTTGTGGTTCTTTTCCAAGAACTGCTGTACGTTTGCAAAGGTTTAAGGCTAAAGTACTGTACAGAACAGAATTTCATTCTGAAGCACCAGACCTGTGTAAAGAACATGAGGAAATGCTAAGACCCTGCATTTTTCTCAGGCAGAGAACTGTGTTCCCAACCAATCCCCATGTCCTTCCTTCACAGCCAGTCAGTCCAGGGAATTAAAAATCTCAGTTCTGTTCCTACAGCATGCTTTTGCTTCCAAGAAGCCCTAGCTAAGCTCATCCTAGGCACCACTCCATACTTAGTTAAGCTCTTGGCTGCTACCTGTTGTGCCCAATGGGATGCCCTGACTCCTAAGGGACTCACACACACACACCTGCAGAAGCAGACTCTCTCAGATCAAGTCACACTCATTTAACTTGACAGCTACATCTTCAGCCCGAGGTAAGAGCTCCTCTGGCATGGTACTGCAGGCAGGAACAGTCCCTTGGCATGTCTTTATTCTGGGGAAATGCATTTCTGGTTGGGTTTCTGCTTCCCCATTTTCCAAACACTAATGCTCTCTGCTTAAAGCTGTTGTTTTTATTTTCATGTTGCTCACTGTACCAATCCCAATCCTGCAGCTCAGGATTGCTCAGATGAGCCCAGCTGCTGGTGGGCAGCTCTAGAGATGACAAACCCCTCAGGGGCACACAGCCCAGGTTCACATGGGCTCCTACCAACCGTACAAACAACGTGTTCCACTCTGCTGCTTTCTTCTCAGACTGCTCTAAGTTTAAACAGCTGTAAGATGCTTTCAGCCATCAAATAATAGAGGCTGTGAGCTCCTTGCCAGCAGCCACAGCAAGAGCTTGTGCCTACTACTTGAAGTCAAATTTCTGTCTTCAGCAGGGGTCCCCCAACTTGCTCTGCTCTGCTGCATCCTTTCCAAATAGCAGTAAATTGAGGTTATTCTAAGACACTTAAAGCTTTCAAGTAACAAAGCTGAGCTCTGCTGCTCTCTGACATTCGCTCTAAGAGCCACAATGAACACGTAAGGCAACTTACCACAGGTCTGTCCAAGCTCACTCCCAAACCAGGAAGCACCAGAGAAACTTTTACTGATAACTTCCTCAGGACACAGAAATGCACATGATTTTTCTAACCATTACAAGTTAAAAAAACAAGAGTTGCCTGATTTCTTGCTGTTTGAACAGAAGGAATGGCTGGAGAACTGTGTGTGCCCTCTACACCTGTGCTCACACCTAATCTGGATGGACAGAGTTTATGGTTGGTGCAGATACCTCATGAGTTACTCAAAACCTTCCTGTGACAGCAGCACTGGGCACACACTTCACACAGAACATCTTGGGGAGCAGCCACGCACAGTCCAGGCCACTAAGACCAAAGCACCAGTCAATCACAAAATCTGACAAATTTAGATGGCTGACCAGACACCTTGCTTTAGCTGGGAGCAGCTTGCAAAATCAAAAGTGTTTCCTGAAACAGCCTACTTTTACCATTTCCTAGCTTTCCTATAGTGAATGTGCAGTATCAGTATGTGTTTAAGTGTATTCAAATGTGTCATATATAACATGCAGTTATCAGATCACTTTACTTTTATCCTCTGTAATCCACAGTAAGAGCAACAAGGATTGAGGTGGTTTTGAAAAAAATTGTTCTATTAAGCTACCAAAAACCCCACAAATAGCACAAACCCCAAAATACAACACTTATTCCTAATATTTCCTGAAATCCTTGTCTGATTGCCTGTTGTTTGCATGATCATAAAAGCAGAGCAGTAAAGAAGAAAAGAGAGATTCCACTGAAATGAGAGAAAGGATGACCTGGCAAGCCCTTTTTCATTCATCATACCATTTGTTGATTTTTCAATTAACAGCTCTTGCCATTGTTGTATTTAAGTTTTTAACCTCTTTTTCCTAGCCCTAAGGCCTAAGGGTTTTTCCAAGCAACCAATGGATGTTTCATTGTCTGGGCCCAGAGTTACAACCATCAACGACCAGGCTATGCTACACGCAGGGACCAGCTGAAAGCATTGAGGTTTGAACAGTGAAATCCTGCAGGCTCTTTCCTCTAAGCATTTGTAGTTCTCTAACTCATTCTCCGTGCTACAGCCGTCAGCCACCTGGGTGGGAAGCAGTGCTGATACTGCCTCTCAGCTGTTTTAAGCAGATTATGAGGATGTAGTGGTGGCTCCTTTCTGGCCCTTACAGAGAGGCATCACAGCCACATAGCTCCTGAGCTGACGATCAAGTCTGCTCTCTGGAAGCCCTTCTGCAGGAGGGACCCAGCAGCACAGACAGACAGACTGCTGACTGAGAAATGGGGCTGTTTTTTCCCTGTGAATTCATACTGGTCTTTATTTTGCTGCCTGAAACCTGGCAAACTATCTCCTGTGCTGCAGCTGCCATCTGCAGGTAGCCAAGCTCCTCGCTGGGGAACAGCCTCTCCCAGGAATGGAAGAGGGGATGTGTCTGGCAGAAAGGCTTTTCCTCCCCTTCCACCTCATTCACTATTTCTCTACCTCCCATCTGTTAATCCCTCCCCTCTTCCTGCCCTCTCTGCTTTCTCCATATGCTTGCTCTGCTAACATCTATGTTCTTCCTCACCTTCACATATGTCCATCTGCTGATACGATGGAGCTGCAGTCTAAGCTTTCAGCTACCACCATGCATCAGAAAGAAACATAATCCCTAATCCTTCCTTAGATCTTGCCCTCCTTCAACAGCAGCAAGGAAACCAACCACCAGTGCTGCCTCTTTATACTCCACTGGGATACCACTACTTCACACAAAACCAGTAGAAAGATCAAAATCCCCCAAACTAACATTCCCTCCTGTCCGCAGAGCCTCCTTCAAGCACCTGCTCCCTAGGGCTGGCACCCCAGCCCGGAGCAGTGTTTCAGCATGGATTTCACTGGCAGCCTCAAAAGCCTCTGGAACTGTCCCACACCTGAAGCCAAACAGAATGGGACACCCAGAAACCCAGCTTTCATATTGTCTACCCCATGAGCCACTCCCTGGTTAAACATCAATCCCTCTCTCCCTGTATCAGCATGTTAGAGCCTCACCACTCTGTCCCCTCCTTCTCAAGCAGAACACTGTTTAAACTATCTACCTACCTTTGGAAGCAAGGCACTATTTACCAAAGCACACACACCATGCTACCTTTTATCATCTTGTCAGCAAGCTAAGAGTGAAAACAGCAGAACACGATTCCGTTAGAGGGAAGAGCTCATTGTGACAGCCCCAAACGTTTTTCAATTACCTTCCCTCCCTACCACAAAACCTTCCTAATGAAATATGCAGACCCCAAAGGAAAAGCAGATACCTTAGTGTACCATAAAAGCAAATAGGCAGATCTTGGCTCTACTTCATTTCTAACCATCCCCCCTCACAACCAGGCACATTGTCTGTGTTTTCATTACACAACCAGCCTCCCTCTCCCCAGCAAGTGTTTAGGCATGAGACAGTTCTACAAACCTGCACTGACAACATTTCTCATTTTCTACCAAGCACCTCATGACAGCTCTTCTCACAATAAATACCTCAGAAACGTGGTGGATGGCAACTAAACTCAGTTATCTCAGTCTGCGTATAGGAATGCCTTTGCTCATCTTCTGGCTTTGAACTGCATTAAGAGCAAAGACCAAGAATGAGCATTTTGACGTGCCTGGTTTTGTACCCAAAATACCATATAACCTCTGCCTACTGCCTAGAAACCCATTGCTTCAGAGTAACAGAGTTGCTGGTTATTTGTCTCAATGCATATTGTGCAGGCTGGAATTGTCGAAGGTACCAAAAAATATTTTAACTCCAGCAAACAAAGTTGTGATCTTTGATTACAATGAATATTCAATAGAGACAACGTAAAACCATGTTCAGCAGCAGCTCTGCTGCTCATACCTTACTCTCTGCATAATGCAAGACTTTCTTCTGATAGCAAAACAAGGCTCTGTGTGGGCACTGAGACAAACCTGATACAGCTTGTGAGAGATAGAAAATCATTACCTAATCTAACACAGCAGCAGGAAATATTCCTCTTCCTCCTGCATTATCTTTACAATGCAAGAGTCATGCAAGGCAAGATCATGCTGAACCACCAAGCAAACAGGGTATCAGAAATGCACCCTCTCTACCATATCCCCCAGAGGATCTCACAGATGAGCAATTGTGCTCACCCACACGAGGATCCAGCAGGCTATAAAAATGAAACAGTGAAAACAACCACAGCAGAAAAGGTCCCACAAATCAGCACGGGAAAGGGACACCCACACAGCTTCAACACCACCCTTTTTAAAGAAAAACACATCAACCATACTATGTGCCTTGCCACTGCACTGGGCAAAAACACCAAAGCTTGGGGGAAACTCCCTAATGGAAGAAAGTAGAAATTAAGTAGAAAAGTGTGCTTCCTTAAAACTTCTTTGTAATCCAATTCCTGAGGCTTAGCAGCAATTTGGTGAGACATAGGGATACCAAAACAGAGGGACAGAATGGGCAGAAGTATGAACAGTGCCATGAAGGTTTGAATTAAAACAGGAAAGGCTCTGTATTCAAGAGTAAAGAGAAACTACGTATTAAAGCACGTCAAGTTTGGCAACTGGGTGCAGTTTTCTTGCATGAGCATAACACTTGTGCATCCATATCTGCATCCTCCAGAAAGCTTAGCTCTTCCATGGACAGTGCTCACAAAGTGCAGGGAAGCCCTATAAGGAAGGGAGCAGACCTCCATCCTCCTGGCAAAGCACTCACCAAGAGGAAATTTCATAGCTGGATTCCCACATAAGCTCATCAAGTCCAGCACAATTACAGGAGCTCCTCATGACAAAGGGCTGACCAAGCACAGGCCTGTCAGAGTGCAGCACCTCTCACTCCACAGCCCTCGGCGTGCAAGCCACTGCAGCCACAGCTGCCAGGACAGCACTAGAGACAAGTGTCTTCATACATTCACATCAGGTGAGCCACACACACACAGCCTGAACTAACACTGAGAGAGCTTTAAATAACGTGGGGGCAGCTCAGCCCTCTGGACAGCTCTCCAGCAATGCCAGGAGCTGCCAGCCAGACCCTTAGCCCTTGCACCCACATCCAGTGTGGTCCCTCCAGTAATGCAGCACCGGGGCACGGCAGCTCACTCACAGCCTGTGCTCAGTATAGCTGTTATGACAGCTCTATGCCAGTTTAATATTAAAGCCTAGAAGACTATTTGCATAATTAAACACTGATCTGCTCTCCTTCTCCACATGTGCCTCTAAATTTGTGTCAAAGACATTAATCCAGTGTCTGCCTCAGGACAGAGGTCCTGCAGACATGATGTGGTGCCAGTTCCCCATGGAAAATTCTGTCCATCTTTAGAAAAGCATGAAGAAATTTTAAAATATAAAGCTAAGGTGACAGACTAGGGCCATTTTCCTTTTTATCAGGGAACACAGAAAAGAAACAAAGGGACAAGGGGATTAGTTTCTGGGCTGGCACGGGAAAGGGGATATAATTGCCAGGCTTTGCTACTGCAATGCCATCATCTTCAACTGTTTGGACAAAACAGCACACCCAGAATAAGCAACAAAATATAAATGCCAAGCAAGAGCCATTTCTCAAAACGTATTGCAAGCTGCTACCAATGGGCATCACTGAACCCACTTTTTTGTCAAACAGCAATTCAAAAAGAGTAATGCTCAAGCAATCCAAAGTATTTTTAATAATGAAGTATTTTTGAGAAATGAGAGGATCGTTCTTGACAAGACCCTGAGACCTGTAACTCAGATATGGGGCTAGTGCTGGCCAGCATGCTGCCCCACAGCACACTGTCCCTCTGTGACTATGCCTCAATGAGAACGTCAGGGTGAGTCCCTCGCAAAAGCAAAACAGGCAGCGGGGTCGGAACGTGTCTGATAGCACCATCGAAATGCAACTGGTCACACAGGAGAGTCTGTAAAATACTGGGGTGGGCATAGACAGTTCTGCATAGGCAGGGTTGGGGCAGGGGTTGACTGTCATCCAAAGGAAAATCAGCCTTAGTTTGTCCTTTGGGACAAAAATGACACCAGTGACAAAGCAGTTCCAGTGTTCCTGGTAAAAGGGGAGAAGAAATTACAGCCCACTACAGGTGGTGTGGAAAAAACAGCCTAAAAATAACATTAAAGTTAAAACCTGCATGATAGTTCTGCTGCCCAGCCAAAAATGTTTGCTTTTGTGTCCACGCTATTAAAGCGCTCCACACATGCACAGGATTCATGCTGAAAAGACACTTGATGGAGGAAAATTAATAAGATCTCCCTCTAATATATATGGATGCTCAGGGACAAGGACAGATGCAGGGGAGCACTTCTGGCAATACTGCAACCTGGGCAAATTTTTCTGTTCTAGAATAGAGTTATCCCACAGCTGCCAAAGTTTGCCAATACCCATCCTCAGAGGAGCACTGCCACACCACTTCAGCAAAACCCTGGCCTCAGCTCAAATGAAAAGCAGCAGCGGTTTCTCCAGCTGCCCAAACTGCCCAGGCTTCACACTCATCCATGGCCACAAGCTGCCCCAAAAACTGGGACTGAAGGGGCCCCAGCTGCAGCTCTCTGTGATGGGAAGAGACCTTTTTTGCTCGTGCCAGAAAGGGGATGGGGCAGCCACTCCGCAGGGCAGGAATGCAGGGATCCCATGGAACCTCAACAGGCAATGCCTGCAATGCCACTGGCGGGAAATTTCTTCAGTGTATGAGGTAACTTAGAAATAAACACTTTCTCTAGGTAAATGGTATAAAACCATCCTGCTGAATGCATGAAAATATCCAACTGCTAAAATTAATTGCTTCCATGGGAGGCAACTAGTGGATAAATAGCCAATATGAATATTTTGAGTTCCAATTTCTATCTTGCGCTACTGTAAGTTATTTTCATATTTAAATAACGAACTTGTATGTAACTTAATCAGGGTTTAACAGTTAAGTCACAATTGAAAAATACCAGGGGAATCCTAATTTTGCTAATTTTTTGAGTATTCTGTATTTTCAAAACTGTTACTGGAGGATTGCTTTTTTTCCCCCCTTAGTTATCACAGAAAAAAATTCGGGGCATTTTTTCTTTACAAGTCATTTTAGGTGAAATTTTTACTAGGATGTATCAGAATACCTTTTGCCTTCATTTAGTCTTACTTTCTTTGTATGAATAAATACTGAGATCGTAGCAAGTAGTTGAGAGTCTATGCAGCATAACATTTGTATATGTTGTTCTGCCTTTTGTTTTGGGCCCTTTTTTAAAGGTCAGCAAGCATCACACCTAATCTGACTTGTAATTACTCCAGTACACAAGGCTAAATAGATAAATGCCAGCACATTTAAGTATATAACATTAAATGCACTGCTTTCTGTTCCTAATGCACCAGATTAAAAAAAAAAAAAA
>VXBI01006200.1:383278-395629 GCA_013397375.1 Toxostoma redivivum
AAAAAAAGAAAAAAAAAAAAAGAACTACAGAACTTTTCCAGAGATGATTTATAAGACAAGATGAAATGAAGTCGGCATGTCTTTCAATAGACTAAGAGGCCCTTTTTTCCTCCACAAAATGCTCTGATTACTTCTTGTTGCTCTTCAGGAAATGCAGGACGGAATAAAACAGCTGTTCTGCATGAATAAGGAAATAAGCTAAGGTGCAACAAGTCAGTCCATAATGTAATACACCTCCTGTGTCAGCTTCAATGGCCCACTTGAATTTTGGCAGCCATCTGTTACATTGATCAGATTACCTGGTGACAGCAAAATCCAAAGAATGTACATTTCAGAAGCTCTGATGGGTGAAGAAAGCCTGGCAAGCCAGGGAAATGACCAGCATCACATCCAGACAGTGTCACAAGGACCAGAGAGCACAGCCTTGCTCAAGAACAGGGTCATCCCCCTCCTAGGGGGGTACAGCATTAAATCAATAAATTAACTTTCATGAGTGACAATAAATAAACCAGGGAGGAACAGAAGGTTGTGTGCAGGAAGCATGGTGAGGCTGCAGAGAGTTTACCCCAGTACCACAGTGGGGCTGGGCAAGAGGTGAGAGCCACCACCAAAACAAAGGGGAAGCCACAGGGAGCTAGTTGGGAGCCTGCTGGCTCCTGCTTTTGGGAAAAGCAAGACTGTCAGTCACCTCCCTCCTCACCTGCTCAGACACAGCCCCCTTCAGCTGAATGAGCTGCCCAGCATCCCGGCCAGCCCACACCTAAAACTCACATGCTGGCTTCTTCACATTCTGCACATGCAGAGCCTGCTTTTCCCACATCCTGCCCAATACCTCCATTAGGTCCTGCTGTCTCTGGGGTGTCTCTGTAAGCTCCTACAGGACTGGACCAACAGTGGTTGCATGGTTGCATGTCTCATGCAAGCTTCTGCGTGCTATTTCCTCAGCAGGAGGGCAATGGAACATAATTCCTATACTTCAAAATAAATCTAGCAAAAAGCAGGCAAATCTAACTTCCTCTGTTAGATTTTTTTGGTATCTTTGTAATCAACATATAACTTTTCAGCAGCATTTCCATTTCGCCTGTGAGAAAGGAGCATAAAAGCAATCCAAAGCCCTAACTAAAGGAACCACAGCTTTCTGAGCAAAAACAAATAGCTCTCATTCCACTAAACCCCACAGCTACTGCAAATCACTTGATACAATATTTAATACAAATACCAGACTCCAGTCTCTGACTGCAACAGGATAAAGAATCTACTCTAAAAAGTAACCACCATGTACATCGCCCCACACATCAATATTAAGTGAAATGAAATAACAAGAGAAAATCATAATTTCCCAGCCACAACTCTTGTCAGAGTACAGCCTAAGAAAGTTGTCAGACAGCATTTGACTAATACTCACATTGATTTCATTGAGCCTACTTAAGACTGCTGTGAGACCACTAATATACCACACCAGAGCCACATGCCAGGATAGAAATAACTAAATTAGATCAAAACTGATACTTTGAAAGAAATTAAAACCTCCAGTCAGTCTAGGAAAGAACACACTACCTCTCCCCATGAATTTATCACATACACAAAGCAGGCACAACAGGACCAGAGAAGCATTAATTTCCACTTTAAACACCCACTTTCTGTGCTGTCATGATACCACCACTCTGTTTGCTCAGTACAACTGCAGTGACCCTGCACACCCTGATGGGCTGTGAGGGGTGGCCAAACCACAGCAAAGGCCACCAGAGCTTGGTGCCAGCCCTCAACCCCTATCAAGCATCATTAAAACATATTTGCTTAGTCTCTCTTCAGCTGTGTGTGCACTACATCCAACTCATATTCTCTGGTAAGTTTGCACATACCAAATATTATATTTACAGATTATTTAAGTTTTTACATATCCATTAGAGCTGAAAAAAATTAACACTTTGATTAATTAGTCATTTACTCATATGCAATTATTTTCTAAAATTAATGCATCATTTAAATTTATTCAATAAAATAGCTTCTGGGGTGTTTCTTCTGTTTATTATAAGCTCTTAAGATCAAACAATCATTATTTGAACTGTGTGACTTCGATTGTAACTGTCAAGGTAAATTACAGGGCACACTACTTCTCCCTGGATTTGAAAAGCATGGGCACATTCCTGCAAACAAGTCAAGTTTGGCACTCAGGTCAGGTAACACAACCTTGGCATTTGCTCTCAGCAGACATTCAGCCAAATAAATTCAGACCAATGTTTGTGAAAAGGGAATAGGAAGGGCATGTCTGCAGCTTGGGCTAATTATGTTTAAACTGTGACTGAATATGTGCACAGAACACCTTTTTCCCTTCTGAGCCCACTCCCCAACAGCAGCACACTGACAGGAAAGGACTATTTGCACACTCCAAGAGTTTCTATGACACAGTGACAGTTATTAAAAGGCATCTTGTTCTTTGCTTAGTTTATAAGGTGCTCTCTTTTCTACATGCCCTAAATAATCACTCTTTAATAGGTAATGCAGTTGTACACCAGTGTACACTGGTATTTCCATTGGGAGGCTGGGACGTGCCCTCCAATAGCCCTGGCTCCCGAGCAGGCTTTTCCTGACACTCCTGCTCTGACCAGGAGTGACATGTGCAGATACATCCTTGTAAAGGGGGAAAACGTCAGAGTGCTTTGTGCCAAGGAAGGCTCTCAGAACACGGATGAGCCTTCTCAGTCTGAACTATATGCTGTCTTTCCAGTACATCTAAAAAACTACCAACAAAAGCAATTAGCTCTAGAGAAATATTTCATTCCCAGCAATACATCTAAGTACTTTGCTATTGCTTTTTAATTGGGAAACATGCTACCAGGAACATTTAGTGCAAATTTTGAAGTGACCCTGCCTCATCAGCATGAGTCTCTCTGGGAATTTCACATATTATGGTACAACTTTATCACGAACAGCAATTAGTCCTTTTTAAACACTGATTTGTCTGTACCACACTTTACCTCAGGACTTAAAAACAGCAACTTTTTAAAAAGTTTTTTCCAGATTAATCATAAGACAGAATAACTTTACTTAAAATATACTTATGTACATAACATACCCTGCCAGCTGATCCCAACACACACACAGAGCACACTGCCATGAGTCTGTCTATACAGTGAGCTGTCTCAACCACACAAGCCCTCCTTTATTTCTGTCTCTCAAGTTCCCCATGGTGTGCAATAAACCTAAATAGTCTTAATTCTGACTGAAATAGGCAAATAAATGCATAACCTAAAGGAGAAAGCACTTGATGACAGGTAACTAACTCCTACATCAAAAATATATCGAGCACAGGGGAAAACAGTCTGATCATTATTTCTTTGCTAATCATTCAAATTAAGTCTTCTCAGTGACTAGAAACCAAACTGAGACTGCTAAAATGCCCTGTATTTAAGTTCACTCAGATATATTCAAGGTCTTTCTCTGTAACACATATGATTTCAAAGTGCTACAGTTAACTCACATCAATTTACTCACTGCTTAAATTCAAAGAGACAATTTTGATTGTGGTAAATGTAAGTAATACCCCACATAAGTTACTTAACTCAGTTGGAACACAGTACATCAAAGCATAGTTCAATGAACATTTATAGAGCACTGCAAATGCTGTGAAATAAACACTAGAAGCCCCTCCACGCTGGGGAAAAGCAATGCAGGGCATTCCAAAGGGAGCAGGAATTGTCATTACATCCACTGAAAACACCACACCTGAAAGGAACTGACAAGTCCTTGAAAACATGGAGTGTAGCCTTTAAGAAAAGGCCCTTGCAGAGATTCCAATTTTTGCCATATGCCAAGTTACTGTGGAGAACAGCAGTTGAAAACATTTTTTCTGTAAAACTTAGCCTATACTGCCACCTGCAGTTTTCACAAAAGGCACTCCCCGATTCAGTGTTCCCAAGCAGAAGCTGCTGCACATCCCTGGGTACCAAACATCTCAAACCAAGCAACAGTAAAGATAATCCTTTCCACAATTAACACATAACTGCTTTATGTTTGTTTAAGTGCAAGTCACATCCTGTTCTCATTCACACACCCAAGACCTATTAAAATACCACCAAACTCGGTGGAGATGCAGCCTAGAGAGACATACCAGGTTAAAGCTCTGGATTTGCAGCAGTTGCTGTCCCTTGTGTGAGTGAATTGTGCACATTCAAATCTGCAAACCCTGATGGCTAACAGCATCTGTGCATTTCAGCTTCTTGCTCTGGCCTTACCTGCCTGGCATGAATTTTGGCAGGACTGTCATCTCTTCTGCTGCCCCTTGTTGCTTGCAGTTCTCTTCCAGAGGCAGCAAAACCACCTGTTGCAAATACATTTTAAAAATTGAGAAGAAGAAATACTTTTTAGGAAGTACACATTAATAAATACGTAAAGAGATCCATTCATTGCTTCAGGGCAGCCAATTTAATATCTAAGTGTGTGTGTGGGCTGCTGGGTGATACAATTTTCACTGACACACCTGGAAAGCAGTGCCTCAGGGCAGCTCTTCGTGCTGGAGAGCACAAGTGATCCCAGCAGCGGTCAATACCAGACCTGCTACTTCTAACCACCCGCACAGCTATGTTTTAGAGATCACTTAAGTATTTCTCTGTGGCAGGTTGACCATGGCTAGCTGCCAAATGCCTGCCCACCCACTCTCTAACTTGCATTCCTCAGCAGAGCAGGGGAGAAAACATGGGGAAGAAGTTGATGGCTGAAGACAGGAACACTGATACAGACAGGGAGATCCCCCACCACTTGCCATCTGAGGCACAACAGATACAACTTGGGGGAAACTCATGTTTTTCCTTACCAATTAAATGAGATTTGGGCAGCAAGAAACAAAAATAAATTACTCTCTCTTATATAACAAGTTGTTATAATCACAACTGAACAAAAACCCTCTCAAGGTGTTTCTTATTAACCACACACTGGAAGCAGAGAGCAAGTCTTCACAAATGTGTTCACACATAAATACCCATTTTATGGCCACTTACTTTGTGTTCTTAAGTAATTTTCATTCATCTTTTACTCAGCCCTTTCTCAGTCATTAAGTAGCTTCACTGGAGTTTCTTCAAGGTTTTCATGCATTTTCCCACACTTTCTTTTTCCTCTCCCTCCACTGCTCTAGTGGGCTTTGGGCAAACATGATGTTTGGCTTGCTCCACCACTAAGCTAGTCCCAGAAACTAGAAGGCAAAGATGTCACACAGAAGAGAGCAGTGAGCACCAGCCTACAGACCTCAGCACCAAAGCTTGATACAACCAGACAGCAGCTTCCCTGGGAGGTAAAGGGGACTGAACACTGCAAACAAGCAAGACTAAAAACACCAGTCCAGATGTCACACGCATCATCCAAAGACAACGCCACAAACCTGGAATACGGAAGAAACTAGGGGGAGGCAGAGCAGGGGTTTCCTCCTCAAAATAGTAAACCAGAGCTCAAAGCCAAAACATGTTTTGAAACTTTCCTTTTTCTCCCCATTCCATCGCACAGTCCTTTCACAACTTTTCACTGCATTTAATGCAATTAGGATATAGTGTAAAGCAGAACAAATCCATGCTTTGGAAGAGTTATTAATTATAACCTCAAAGAACTGCAGCCTGCTTGTGAAGGTGGCAGCTGCATCCCCTCTTTAGCAGAGGAGAGGCACTGCTGCCAGCACAGCTGGGCTGCCATCCCAACAAGATGGGACCAGCAGCTCAGGGGGGATGCAGAGGCCAGACAAGAAGGTCCCTTCCATCTAGAGCAATTTATTCCAGACTAGATAAACAGGCTCCTTGGATAGATTTTTAAAATTCATGGAGAAAAATTGTGGCTGTCTGGGGAGAGTGTTTTCAGCAGAGAAAAACCCTCCAAATGAAAACCATCTAATCCTGCTACACACACCAATGCACGTGTATTAACATACATAGAAAATCTTAATGTTGTTAACATCTACAACAAACCACATGAATGCAAACAGCAATCCTTACATCTCAGTGGGGTAATGTAAAGGGCCATGGCTCACACTCGGGCTGGGGAGAAGCCCTCCTCCACATTACTGACAGAGAAGCAGAAATCACCAGGCTCTTTTCTCAAAGCCAGCCAAATCTCCCCTCAGCTGTCCCAAAGCCAAAGGTCACCCTTCTCCCTGCCTAGTCCTGCTTTGATGTGTCCAGATGTGGGGCTACAGCACTGGAAGAGGTCTGGAGGCCAAAGGGTCCTTTACATCCCTGTTCATTTGTCAAGAACAAAGTTTCAGTAATAGAGTACTTGGGTAAGAGGGATTAGGAGTTGATCTCTTGCAGTTCCATTAAAAGTCTAAGCATTTTGATGCTTTTGCACCAAGCCTTCAAGTTATAGTTCCCCATTAATAAGCATAACAAGAAAACCCACCTTTCTGCCTTTTAGTTGTGCTTCCCCCAAACTCACTAAAATTATCTTAAGCTTTTCTGTAACAAATGCAAGAACCTATCAACCACTCAAGCAGTAGCCTGAAGACATGTAAATACATTAGCTAATGGGCTGTTCACAACCTGCAATGGTCAATTACAAACAGAGAAAACACCATCCCAGTCATAGTACACCACCCCATCTTAATCCCATCAAGGCACAGGCAAACAAGCTCACCATAGCTTCTAGCCCTGCCGTTTTCTTAAAAGCCAAGTGAATTTTTCCCAAGCTCCTCTGAACCAAAAAGCTAACATTATTTAGGGCACAAGCTGATTGATTAACTTTCAAGAGCCCTCAAGTAAAACCCAGCTACTTAGTCAATGTTATTTTGCTCTTTTAAACATGTTAGAGACAAGTATAAAAACTGCTTGAAAGGCACATGATGAAACTTCATTTCCACTGTCTCTTATTTCATTGTAGCTTATTACTTACAAAAGACAAAGTAAAAAACTCAACTTTTTAATGCCATTTCCAGACCCTCAGAACAGAAATTATTCCTCTACTGACTACTAGGAACAAAGAACAGGAGCCCAGCACGGCCAGGGGCAAGAGCAAAGTCTGCTCCACCCAAGGGCCACCTCTGGATAATCCTTAGATAATAGATAATCTCCCTAAACAAGAGATCTTGTCAGGTTGGCACTCGCCAGGCACAGCCACATGACTTTATCTGACAGCTCAGATTGATTGTCCTTAGCGGGACAGGAAAACTCAATGCAAAATTCCACCTCAGTGCAGGGCAACAAAATTAAAAACAGTTCACTTCACACAGTACACTCCTAGTATACAAAAACCCATGATAGTCATAAATCTATTATAGTTTTAATACTGCCATTTTGTAGTGCTTTCTGGCACTAGATATCTGCATAAACTTCCATTAGAGAAGGAATTGTTCTCCCTTTCAGAGGTATACCTCAGCACATAAGAAGAGCAAGAAAAAACACCTTTGTCAGTATAAAATAAACTAGAAATTTAAAAAGCACCATTAAAATTATTTAAATATATTAGTTGATATTAATTTGATTTCATTAATAATGATTAAATTAACCCTCACTGATGACTAAGGAGGAAAGCAGGTGAGTTCTTACCTGAGTTGCCTGGTACTACGACGTATTTCTAATTGTTTCCTGATACTACTGCCATATTTCCACTTGGATGGTCTTGAAACTGAATGCCAAGGGAAGAAGGACTAAGAAGCTTCATTTTTTCCGTCTAACGTAGCCTTGACACGTGTGATTCATCCTCTGGGCAGCAGGCCGCTGCGCTGAGGGCCCCGGCCGCCATCTTGCGCGCCCCGGCCGCCACCTCTGGGCGCCCCTCTGGGGCCCGGCCGCCACCTGTGGGCGCCCCTCGGGGCACACCAAGAGCCCGGGCCGGGGCAGCTGCCTCCTGCCCTTTGTGACACAGATGGGAAAGAGGAGGGACGTGTGGTAATTCCTGCACCTCCCTTACTCAGTTCAACGATTCCACGTTCCTTTAGGGCACTAGGACGTCTGTGCCCATCCCCTGCCCGTAGCTGAGTAACCGGCTCCCACTGCCCAGCTCGCTCTCCCTGTGAGGGAGGCGCAGCAAACGCTCCAGCCCCGGCTCGCAAATGACGCCCGGAGACTGCTGGGGCTCCGGGACACTCCCCTTCCCTCACCAAACTCCTGAGGAGCTGCTCCTACCGCCCACCTGCCGCTCCCGATAGACACTGACCACGCGGCACCAAAACCCAGAACAATATAAGTAGCAAAAAACCACCAGCTGTTGCCAAACCACACTAGATTTAGGCCATTAGCTTCACAACACAGCAAGCTGTCAATAGTTAAGTATAAACGGCTAAGAATAAGGCAGTTTCTTACTAAGAGCAGACTTACAAAACCTTACAAAACACTTTAAATACCACGCGTATCTTGCATGCTGCATACCATAAAGCCACTATGTGTAATTACATATAATTAGTTGCATGTTTGTAAACTCAATAGTTTAATCATGTTTAATTAACCAGACTGTAATAGGAACATTTGATAGTTAAATCTTGTCTTGCTAAACTAATGAACACCTGTAACACACAATTAGTCTCACCATCAATAAATTAACTTTAACTAAAATCTGCCATTAGTAATTATTTTCCTTCCTTCCTGATCGACCACTAGGATTAGCAATAATAGCCAAATCAGATCCTTAGCAATTTGTTAAAACCACAACTGCAGGAGCCCTCCTGCGGATACTCTTCTGTGATACATTCTTCAGCAATTACCAGATGTTCCATAGGTCATTGTTTTTCCTTTGCGTTTTTCCAAACTAAATTCTCACCTGTGTTTGCATGCTTTTCCTTTTGTTTGAGTTTTTTTGTTTGTTTTGTTTTGGTGTGTTTTGGTTTGGGGTTTTTTTTGTTTGTTTTTTTTTTTGGTGGGTTTTTTTTTGGTGGGGTTTTTTGGGGGGAGGCAGGGCAGAGGGGTGTGGCCTGGTAGCTTTTAAGAACTACGAGGTGTGATGTACCAGGTTATCTCCAGGTGATGAACAGGGAGAACGGATCATTCCCTCACTTTGATCCCACCCAGAGGCCATGGCTGCTGGTTTATCAGCACAAGTGAAAAGTGTGCACAAGCTCAGGGACTAACTTCACATAGGCACCTGGAGCCACCTGCTTGCCTGTCTCAAGGCACACAGACAGATATAACAGTGACAGGCCTTGGAAAAGTGACCACTCAGAAAAATAACTGGTACATTTTTCAGAAAATTATAAGCCAGAGCATACAAAATACATAGCATTAACTGCAGGGTGTATCTGTAGGTCAAGCACTCCACTGTCATTATTCTCCATCACTGACATCTGCTGTGGAACCAAGAGGTGCCAATCTAAAAGGATAAAAAAGAAATGAACGCGATGCAATGACAGACTGCTGAACTCTCATACCATAGCCTTGGCATCAGGTGGCCTTAAAAAAGGACTAGGCATCTGTACAAACAATACTGTTGTAAGGCTTTTTAAAAATGGTTTGAAGCAGATGCCACAACTCTGGAGCTGCAGCAGAAGGCTGGGAGAGGGAGCTAAGTTGTAATATCACTGCTGCCAGGTTCCTTGCAGCAACATTCAGAGCTAGCTCCCACTGAATATTGACACCAGCACTTAAAAACCTGAACAATCACCAGATACAATATGGTGGAAAGAAAGAGCAGCTTCTTTCAACCTGGATGTAATATATGGAGCAGCTTCATTTTGTGTACAGAGGTTCTAGTTTCCTTAGGTGAGCTAGAAATAAAAACTGCAGTCCCTTTTTTTTCCTTCACACATTGGTATGCAGGAATGAGAATTCAATCAGACCCTATGTCACTACAGATGGGATAGTAGTGAAAAAAGGTGTGGGGAGGTACAAAATTAGGTGAGTGAGGCTGTGACAAAGACATGAGCTGCTGCAAATGCAAAATCCCTTTGAGTTTAAAAAAATCCTGCATACTCACCAGTTTTTCCCAAAGCCTTTCAATATAATGTTGGCAGTACTGCTTCCTAGCAGACAAACAGCAGTAGGGGAATTTTCAGCCCAAGTGACTGAAGTTGCTGAAAAAGTTACTTGCAGTCAGCCAGGCTATTCACCCTTTCTGTTACTAGCATGACAAGGTTGCTATTCCGTGCCTAAGCATTGTTTCACACACTCTTTTCCAAGATGAAAAACCATAAGCCATACACTTTCAAGAGTCTGTGGACACTGTAGAAACCCACCCTGTCAAACTGGACCAGCAGAGCCATACTGTGCTTCCTAAAGCTACTAAAATTCTTGCACCATCTTTTTCTTCTGGTTTATTCATTCCAATACCACCTGGTTTCCTAAACCGGGAGACTGCTCAAGGTGTACCAAGTATAGAAAGGACTCTCACTGCCCGATATCAAGAGCTAAAAGGAGCCTGACATAATTCAGGATCATAACACACGTATGCAGGAGTGGGAAACAGCTCGATTCCCAAATCTCCTCTGCTACACTTCTAGCACATTCTTTTTCTCTCACAAATATCTGCACCTACTGTGACCTACTAGTCTTGGTGCAAAGCAAGAGGCCTACTACAAGATCATCCCAGATTTATGTATGGTTGGCCTGTAGCAGTGCATCTGCCCGCTATTTTCACAGATTTAACTCTAATGAAAGGGTTACATCTCCCAAAACCATCTAAAGGAAATTTTACATCTCCTGTAGCAAGTGATACAACAAAAGATGACCTTTCCAAGGAACTGCTGGTAACTCACTGCATGAAAAAAGGTAGATCTCTTGCATGCTCTAATGCACGATAGATATTTGCCCCAAGCAAACTAAAAACCGAATGGGAGAACTAGCTGCTTACAGTTAATAGTGTGGAAAGTTTGCCTCCTTTCTATGCTGCTTAGCTGCAAGAGCATTAGTCACCCGAGGAAAGGATTATTTGTACTTGACTCAGATTTAAAAGGGTAAAGACTAAATATGACTCTGCAGCCCTCACTTCAAGCAATAACTAAGTGCGCCAACAAGGGAAGAAACAACTCTGATGAAACACCAAATGGGATAATGAAAAGAATCACTGAGATGAGCAGTGCTTGCTTTCCAGAAAAAGGAGCTCAAGCTCTCCTTTCTACCTGAGCTGTTTTTTGCCAAGGTGTGGGGGTTTGTATCATTGATGACAAAAGAAAGCAGAGGATATATTTGCCAGCTGGGACACGGCAGATTCAGCTGAACCTGTTGCTTCTCCATGCTGAGTCAGTCACCAGGAGGGCTGTGGAATGACAGACTCTGAAACACACATATAATTAATGTTCAATTCTTTCTCATTCCAGATGTACATGCAGAACTTAATAACCTTTCCCTGAAAGGTTACTCATTGTCTCCTTTAAATGTACCTCTTCAAGTTCTGGCAGTTTTTCCAATGCAGTATTATTTATCTCCTGCTCAGGTTTCTTATGCCAGACGTAGTAAGATCAACAATCCCTAAAAGTCTTTGATCTCTTCACAGCATGAGGCATATACTGGAATTTTGAGGCAAAAAACTTGTAGAGAAAATCAGCATATACAGGACACTGTTCCTTTTCACAATCCCAGCTTGACAGAATATATAAGGCATCTAAATTTTAAATTGTACACATCACTTCAATTCCAACATTATAGCTTCATCTGAAGCTAGCAATTACAGTTTGTAAAATAAATTAATACCTCACTTCAAGAAACTGTAGAGAAGGACAAACCTCTGAAGTGTGCTTTTGTTAAGTCACTAAATTAATGCACAGATTTGTCGGCTCTTTTCTCAGAAGCTTTGATCAACTCATTCCATCTTTTCCATTTGCCTCCACATAAAAACTGTTGAGCATGCTACAAACAGCATTATACATGAGTCTGCAAACATTTCACAGATCTGGGGCAGGACTCTGCCCTTCAGCTTCTCAACACTGGCTCTGTTTTCCACACAGGCATGCTCATTCTCAAATACTTCCTTCTGACTGGTTTGCCTGTCAGACAGGGGAGAAATAATTACTGAGCAAAGCTTTACATGTCATGTTTTTCTTGTCCTATTTTATAGCCTGATATTAAATGTGAAAACCGGAATTCATTGATTCTTTAAGAAATTAGAAGTAAAATGGTATTTGAAGAAGCTTGGGGGATTTTTTTCCATTTCAGCTGAATGCAGCTCTATATTAGACATAAAGAGAGCATAATCATGTGTGTAATATGATTAAACTGATGAAGTACAATAATTATCAGATAATTAACAAGATAGCATATCAAGAATAATATAAAAAATATAAAAGAAATAATAGTAAAAATGGAAAAGAAAAGAAAAAAGAAGAAAAGAAAATGAAAAAAGGAAAAAAAAGAAAAAATAAAAAAGAAAGAAAAAGAAAAAAGAACAAAAGAATATGATAAAAGGAAAAAAAATTAAAAATAAAAAAAAGAAAAAGAAAAAAGAACAAAAGAA
>VXBI01006204.1:0-24486 GCA_013397375.1 Toxostoma redivivum
CAGGGAAAGGTGGGTGGGGATGCTCAGGAAAGGTGCCCAGGCAAGGGTGGATGGGGATGTCCAGGGAAAGGTGCCTGGAAAGTTAATCCACAAACACCAGAGATTTATGTCCAAAAAGGAGACAGAGGAGTCCTTTTATTTTATTCGAATTAAGGGAGAGGCCACGGGGCATTCCCCTGGGATCTCTCGAATTTTTGAAGGATGCAGCCTCCTTTTTATCCCAATTTCCCTCTCTCTTTCCCCATGGGCTGAGGTACTTGAGAGGCACAGACTTCCCAAGCACCTGATACCTGAGATTCCCCTCTAATGTACAACCCTCCCTTTTAATTTTTAATTCTTAGGGAATTCATGTTTTTTTCCCCATTGCTTCTTTCATCTTTCAATATCCAATTTCATTTCTCAGCAAACCTACAGTTTGTTTGTAAAGGCAAATATCTTTTTCCATTCATCAATCCGTGGAATCCATCCCATTGTTTCTTTTATCTCTCAGTGCTGGTTTTACCTACCAGCAGACCCACAGCTCGTTTGTAAAGACAAATCCATCATTCCTCTCACGGGGAAGGTGGGTGGGTGGGTGCTGCTGCCCAGGGAAGGCTCCAGAAGCAGAAAGAGAGATCTCTGAGAGATCCTGAGGAAAGGTGTACCAAAAGCAGGTGTCAGGAAAATCCACAAAGGTTCAGAGGTTTATGTCCAAAAAGGAGACAGAGGAGTCCTTCATCTTTATTCAAATAAAGGGACAGAGTCCAGTGGGGCACCCACCCGTGGGGTTTTCTCTCTCTCAGGGTTTCTCCTTTTATTCTGAACTCCTTTGAACCTACTGTTGTACCCCAAAGTTCAGAAGTTCAGCCTTGTGCAGACCCTTGCCTGTTTCAGGAGCCAAACTGTCTGAGCTCTGCAACAAACCTGCTGCCCAAAGTCAGTAGAGACATTAAGACCCATTTCAAAGACATTAACACCCATCCCTTCATCCATCAAATTATTTGTAAATAATTAGCACACATCTTTCCTATCACGGGGGAGGAGGAAATGAAAAGCTGGAGCTCCCTCTGCTGAAGAAACCCAGGCAGTTCTGTAGGAAAATGGAAAAGCACAAACAGAAATGCATTAGCAAAGGAAGATCTGGAAAATGTCCCTTCCCTCTATTTGCATTTTATGTTTCCTCCCAAGCCACTTAACAAGAGAGAAACTGGGTTTCGAATGAAACAGAGGAACTGATAATCCCCAGTATATTTATTATATTTTTATTATTTTGGCTCTTGAAGAATCCAAGATGCTGCCTAGGTAAGGCTGGATCATGCTGGAGCAGTTGAATTCTCCAAGGCAGGATGCTCACAGCGATCAGAGCCTGCCCATGGTGCCTTGTCCTCTCTCCAGGCTCTGTGATGCTCCTTTGGAGGGGCAGCTCTGAATCCTGACCCTGCTGCCTGCAGGGAGGAACCACCTGGGCTGTGAAGTGTCTGACAAGGGGGGGAATCGCTCCTCTGGACCTTAGAGGAACGTGCAGTGCAGGAATCACATCCTGCCGCGCCCAGGCAGGGGCAGTGGAAGGGTTCTGTGCAATCCCAGCAGTGTGAGCCAAAGCAGCAGGGCTGGGATGTGCCCTGGGAGAGGGGAAGGTGCTGGACCAGCAGGGAGCTGCACTGGGGTCTGGGGCCCCCTCACCAGCCGGGTTTAAGGACACACACCCAGGCCTGACCCCGTGCTGGCAGATGTTTAATGCAGCTCTTGTGACTGAGACCTTGGTGGTGGCTTGTCCCACTGTCCTGGAGAGCTCTGCTCCTCAGGAGAGCAGCACACAGTGTCCTCATTCCCAGTGGGACAGCCCCAGCTGATGGGAAAACAGGAGCACAATGACACAAACACACACATCCAGGGTAGCACAAACTCCTCTTTTTGGGAACAGCCCAAAGGATCTCCATGCTCCAATGGCAGTGAGCAGAGCTATTCCCATGTGGGAAGACAAAAAAGCACATCTTTGGTTTGCCTGTGAGAATGGGAGAAACAACAGGATAGGACCATGTGTGAGAGCTCAAGGAGTGCTGCTGGATCCTGTAAATGAGGTGCAGAATCAGGGCAGTCAGATGGAGAGGGGAAAGCTCAAATAGTAGAAAACCCCAATAATTTCCTTTGGTTTCAGCAAAGCGTCTGGATGCCTTGATTAAAATCTGATCCTTGAGTAATGGAAATGGGGAAAAACTAAAATTGTGCTTCTGCTGAGATCTGTACCTGGGTTTTCCATGACATAGTGCATGTGAATCCAGAGCTAAAATATTTCCTAAAACCTTGCAGATAACGTGGTGTTTTCTTCCCTAGATGTGCTGTCCCCCCTTGAAACGTCGCACAGGGTGGAGCAGGCAGCTCCAGGCGGTTGCAGAGCCCAAACCCTGGGCTCCTGCATCTCCTCTGTGCCTGCCCTCGCTGCAGTGGCAGCTTGCCCCCAGCCCCCTGGGCACTGGGGCCCCCAGAGCCCCTGGCCGTGTGCCCCATCTGGTGCTGCCAAGGCGACCTGCGAGTGCCCGGGACAGGAGCATGGCCAGTGCCACCACTCTGGACACCTCTGCAGTGAGGCCAGGTACTCAGTGATGCCAAAAACAGCCATTTGTGTCCTGGTGTCCTCACAGAGCCACTTGATTGGAGCAGAAAAGTGACAAGAGTTGAGCCACGAGTGCGAGTCATTGTGCCCTGGAGCTGATCAAGATCCGTGTGTGGTGCTGGGTGGGTTTGGGTCAGGGAAGAAACGAGCTGGGACATCCCAAGGGGAATGCTGCTGCCCTTGCAGAGGGACATTTCCTCTTCCTTTTTGCTGGTGTGGGACTCAGAAGGGCCACGACTGGCTTTACCTGCACCACTGACTCCTTCTGTTCCCAACTCCTGTTTGAAGTGGGGGTTTTTCCTCCTTTGAAGTTGGGGTTTTTTTGAGATATTTTTTTCTCTTATATTTACATATATCAATGTACACAAACAACAGGATGGGAATGCTGGAGCAGCTGTCTCGAAGCTTTATTCCATCCTTTTATCCTTTATTCCATCACAACCATCAGTCTCATTTTACAGAACCAAGCAAGGGGAGATGGAACAGCTTCAGCTGCTGGCACAGCAGATGAAGTTCTTTTTGTTACAAAGTCTTTTAACAACTTTCTAGCCAATAGCAAAATATTAAAAGCTGACAAGTGTTTGCTCAGGCCAATTAATAAAGCTGCATGTACATCTTGCTTTGAACAATGCTTGCTTGTAATAGCTTAAAACAATGGATAAAGCTTCATTATTAAGCTTACATATTTCTACTATCTTGCTTAACATATTTTCCTGAGGCCTATCTCTACACAGCTCACAGCTCTATTGTTTCCTGTCCTTGCATCTTCAGCATTCTTGCATTTCTCCATCCTGAGATTTGCTTTCACACAGCTTTCTGAAAGCTCTATGCCTTTTCTATTTCCCACAAGGCACTTTAAAATAGATCTGTATCTGATGCACCTCTGGAAATAAAGTCTGTGATAGAGCAGGGCAGAGGTGAGGGTTTGGGCAAGCAGCACAGCTGGAGAATGTGACATTGGCAATGGATGTTGTGGCCTGGTGCACAGTGCTGTGGCTTTCCTGCTGTGGGGCTGGGACTTTGGAGCTGTCAGAAGCAATGAGCAGTGAGGTGCCAAAGTGCAGAACTGGAAACCACAGTGAGGCAAAGGGAGGGACACACACTCCCAGGGTAGCACAAGCTCCTCTTTTTGGAAACAGCCCAAAGGATCCCCATGCCCTAATGACAGCAAGCAGAGCTGTTCTCATGTGGGAAGACAAAAAAATCACATCTTTCTGAGGGGCTGGGCAGTGCTGAAAAATAAGGACAACCTCTCTCTGCTGTGCCTCTGCTGCTTTGAGTCTGTTTTGGTTCCCAGAGGTGAATTAACTCTCTCTTCTGTGCAGACTGTTTACACTCTAAGTGTCTTTTTGTTGTTGTTGTTGTTTCTATGCTGGCTGTGAAGAGAGCTCATGCCCTGAAAAGTGGCCACTGCCTTAGAGTAGTTCTGGGACAAGGGAAAAAGATGCTGCAGGGAGCATTTCTGCTGTCTGCAGCCACCTCTCATGCTGATAATTTGCTTTCTTCCAGTCTCAGCCAGCTTCTCAGGTGATGGTGCGAGAGGTGTGGGGGGAGCCCCTTCCCTGGGCACTCACAAGGTGGATCTCCAGGTAATGCTGGGCAGGGAGGGAAGGGATAAGGAGCCTGTCCTGGTCCTTGGCAGGCCAGGTGAATCCTGCCACATGCCTGTGTCCAACCTGGAGTGCCAGCAGAGTGTGGGGGCTGCCACCAGAGCAGGTGGATGGGGACAGTGGGTGGCTGAAGGATGTGGGAAGGGGACAACAGGTCCCTGCTGATGGCCATGACTTCCTGTGGCTGCAGACTGACCAGTGGCACCTGAATCCACCCACAGGAGGAGAAGCTACTGCAGAAGGAAATGGGTCACCTTTTTGGTTTGGAAACAGAGTTAAAGGGGAAGGATGTGGTGATAAGAGACCTGCAGGAGGAGATCACAGCCATGACAAAGAAACTGGCCCAGGCAGCAGTGAGGAACGAGGCTGAGCTGACCCAGAAGCTGCTCACCTTCAACCGAGAGCTGGGAGCCCAAACACAGGAGATCAAAGCCTTGAGGGAACAGGTACTGGAGGCTTTCATGGGCACCAAGCAGGGAAACACCTCTCAGGTACAGGTACAGGTACAGGTACAGGTGTGTTTGTGGTGTAACACCCAGGTGTGGGCAGGAGAGGTTTGTGTGTCTGAAATCAAAGGAAATGAGGCAGGGAAATGAGGTTCCTTCCCTCCTGGAATCCTGGAATCCTTCCCGGAATCCTTCATTCTCTAATGCCTCTGCCATTAGGATTTCAGCAGGAACAGCCAGAGCCCATTTAAGGGGGTATTTGAAGATGCTCAAGAGCAGTCCCACCACACCAGAAGTTCCAGCTGACCCTCTCCAAAGGGACTGTAGCAGTCAGTGCATGTCTGGTAAGGAACATGGGTAAATCTGTGTTTTACAGATCAATGACCTGCAGAAAGGCTCAAACCAGGTTTTCAGCCATTCCCTCCACAAAAGAGACCTGGAGATTGGGAGGCTGCGGAGGGAAAGTGAGAAGTTGAAGAGGGACCAGGCTTTGACTGCAGGTATTGTAACCCTGGAGCTCTGGGCCAGGGCAAGAAGCAGTTTGGGACTGGCTGTGGATAAGAAGCAAGCATTGGCCAAGCTGTATAGGCAACAAATTCTCCCTAGTGGCTTGTAGAAATCATCAAATCACAGAATGGTCTGGGTGGGAAGGGACCCCTAAAGACCACCTTGTTCCACCCCCTGCCATGGGCAGGGACACCTTCCCCATCCCAGGCTGTTCCCAGCCCCTGGAGCAGGGGGATAACCTGGCCTTGGACACTGCCAGGGATGGGGCAGCCACAGCTTCTCTGGGTACCCTGTGCCAGAACCTCCCCACCATCACAGGTAAGATTTTCTTCCCTATATCCCATCTTAATGTCACACCTGGATGACCTCTGAACAGAGTTATTTTCTTCAGGTCTGGTGAGCAACATGCAAAGGGAACTCCTGCAAAAGGAGCAGAAAATCCAGAAACTCCAGCAAGAGACTGAAAAATTGAATAAGGAAAACCGAGAGAAGGACAACCAGCTGGCCATGGTTTCAGCCAAGGTTGGCAGCACTAATGAGGGGCTCAGTAATTTATGACCCCCTGTCTGACATGGGGATTAAGGTGGGAAAGCAGGTGAGAAGGGCTGTGCTTCTCCCTGGTGAGGATGTAGCAGTTGTATGACTGGGATGTAGTGGTGATGGTGCCATGGCCATGTCTGGATGTGCCATGATGCCCACGGATCAGGGTCTCCTCCCTCAGCTGGATCTCCCTCCTTGCTCTGCACCAGGTACCATGTGCCCTGGACCCCTGTGAGCACAGCAGCTCTCTGTACACACAAAATATTCCTGCCAAGATCCTCCTGAGGAGCCATGGAAACCCTGTCACTGTGCTGTGGGGTTCCCTGTGGCCCAGCCTGGATTTGTCCTTAAAGAAAGTGGCTTTTGCAGCAGGTTGTTCCTCTGCATGTGCAGCTCCTCCTCAGCAGGCAGGGCTGCACTGGGAGCATAAGGGGAGAGGCTGTGTTGGCTGCAATGTGCCAAGAGATCACAAGGATTGACTGGGAATCTGAGAATTGCTGAGGTTGGAAATGATCACTGAGTCCAGCCATTACCCCAGCACCACCAAGGCCACCACTAAACCATGTCCCCACGTGTATTTGAAGTCCCTACAGAGATGGCAACTCAACCACTGCTCTGGGCAGCCTGTGCCAGTGTCCCATTCGCAGCAGGAGCAATGGTATCACTGCCCTGATGGTTATTTTCCTTGGTTGTCATTCCTTCTAGTGCTTGAGAATTAAAGAACAAGCAAAGCATGAACTTGGAGAGCAAGAGCTGATCTCCTGCAGAAATGTGAGTCTAAATCATTTGGGGCAAGCAGTGACTGCAGGTATGCATCAGTGAGGGAATAATTAACTGGGAGTTGTTTGGAGCTCAGCTCCTGTCCTGAAAGGCACACAATGGGCAGAAGACCTGGGGAAGTGTAAATTCTGTTGGATCTGTCACACTGGTTTAGGTGTGAAGGGGAGGGTGGGGGAGAGGAGGCTTGAGGGGGGAAAGTGATCAGAAATCAGATTGAATTCCACTTGTAAGCTGGTATAACCACAGTAAATACAGGTTAGAAGAGAACTCCAGGGTAAACAAAGTGAGTTTGATGGAAGGAAAATCTTGGTGACCAGTGGAGTTCATCCAGAGGGGCAGTGCCCAGCTGCCCCAGTGAGACCCCCGCCCTCCCTGGGCTCTTGCAGCGCATTGAGGAGCTGGAGCAGGACCTGGAGGGGCTGCAGAAGGAGATCCAGAAACACCAGAGTGTCCAAAAGCAACTGGCTGAGAAAGCCAAGGTATGCCACTGGCTGCAGGGGACACACAGAGGGCAGGTCCCATCATCCCAGAGGGGTGGGACTGGGACCAGCAATCCCTGGGAGCACAGGCTGGATGGGCAGGGCATCCAACTGTTCTGAGCTCTACCATGAATGGAAGAAGAAAAATAGATGGCAGAGTGTCCTGTGTGGGTGTTGGGTGAGAAAGTCAAGGATGGACATGATCCCGGGGGCGAAACTCAGACAAAAAGTGCTGTGAAGGGTCAGTGCTGCAACCCCACCCCCTGCAGCAGGATTGCTGTCTGTCTCCTGGTATTCCAGAGGCACATTTGGACTTGTCTGATGGGAACTGTGGTTGAAATGCCCACGGCATGGTTTTGGATGTCACTCTGAGATGCCAAAGCTCTCGTTGCAGGCAGAGGAGGAGCTGAAGGCAGCCTGGTCCCGGCAGGCAGAGCAGCTGCAGGAGATGGGGCACAGGGAGCTCCTGCTGAGATCTGACGTGCAGAGGGCTGGGGAGCAGGTAGGGAATGGCAGGGATGCCCACTGGGGCTGTGGGATGCAGCTTCCCACAGGGAAGGATGTAAAAACAGAAACCCAGCCAGCACCAAACCCTGGCACAGGACTTACCCTGTCATTGGGTGGAGTATAAAAGGCTTATCCACAGAATTTGTGTGGGCAGCATGGACAACAGAGCAGTTTAATAGGATACAGAAAAGGAACCTCTAATCTTAGTTATGCTGTCTGGGAGCCACACTGACCTCCCTCAGTGCCTGGGGGATGCTGCTCTGGGCAGGGACAGCCCTTTGCAGGTAACATCCTGCTAGAAATGGATCCTCAGTGATCAGCAGAGCAGCTGTCAATGATTGCTGGTGTTTGTTTCCATGTGTTGATCCCTGCTGCAGCTGGAGGCCTTCAAGAGCCAAGTGATGCAAGTCTGTTCTCCATCACACACAGGGAGATGTGTAACAGAGCAGCAGGTGAGTTTGGACCCAGCTCACAGAGATGTTCAGAGCCTGCAGAGCCCAAGTGGCTCAAGGCAGCTGCTGCAGAGCAGCTGTGGTGCCTGCTCCATGTGCAGCATCCAGGCCTCTCCAGATGAGGATTTGTGCTGTGGCTGTCCCAGTTAATGGCACTGCTCCATGACATGAAGGGACACAGTCCTTTTTGTCCCCCAGAGCTTGGAGGGAGTCTGGTCTGCACCAGGGACAAGCCCAGGAGCCTGATGTGGCTCCAGTTTGCAGAAGTCTCAGCTGTTGCTCTCTGAGATGATCCCTGGCCCCTCAGCTGGAAAGCAGCACGAGCCTTCTCCTCCTCTGTTCACTCACTTCTGCCAGGTGATAGAGAAGGTCAGGCAGATCTCTGATGAGCACCTACAAAGTCACGAGAGAGAGAAGAGTCTGCAGGAGGAGCTGAGCTCCAGGCTCACAAAGGAGAGGGAGGTGTCTGCAAACATCGAGGTGTTCAAGGACTCCCTGCAGAAGCTCCAGGTCAGCCCTTTCAAACTGAGGACCAAATGGCAGCTGGGAGATTTTGGCACAGGGTGTTTTGTTGGCCTGAGGAAAGGTCAGAGTAAAGCCCTGGAACAAAACATCACCTCTAAGTGTTCATGTGCTTGTTCCCAGGAGTTTGTCACAGATTCTTCACAAAGCCCATCCTGTTCTCTGGGAACCCTGGATACTGAGAGTTTCAGACTTTCTGTGCTGACAGGCACTGACCCTCATGAAAGCACTGCTTTTGTCCTGAGGCCGTGGAGAGGGCTTCCAAAATTGAATTATAGAACTGGGATCATGGGTGTGTAGTTTAAATAGAAGTGTGTGGTATCACATGGTGGAAAACTTAGAATTTAAAGTTTTAGGATATAGTAATATATAAAAAACAAAATGTAGTTTTTAAGGTGAAGGTTTTATCTTTCTTCTTCACCTTCTTCATGGGTCTAAGTGATTTTTTGTAATTGGATAAAAAAGCCTGCATTGCAGACCACAGGTTGTTAGTTATTGGGTTAAAAGTAAAAATAATTTAGGTAACATCTCTTAATTGAACCATTTGGCCTTAGAAGGCCTTGTAAAAAAATAAAAATACATCTCCATTTTTAACTTGTTAGCTAGAAGTACTGTAAAACTCACTGTAACATAAATAAGAATTAATAAATATCTGAGTCCAAACAAGAAATACCATCTCTCAAACATTTAATCCCAACTATAGCAAAAAAAAAAAAAATTAAAACACAATACTGTTCCACCCCTGCCAAAGACAGAGACACCTCCCAGTGGACAAGGTTGCTCCAAGCCCCATCCATCCTGGCCTGAGATGTTCAGAAATGTTGTGTCATTTGCCTGAAGGCCACTGGCAGTGGAGACTTGTTCCCCACTGGTTCCATTTGTTCCAGGCGTGCCTGAGGGGCCCCTGCAGCAGCTCCAGCCTGCGAGGGGAGCTGGGGCAGCTGGAGATGCTGTGCCTGGATTCCCCCATCTCAGCCATCAGGACAGCAGTGGTGGACATGGCACGTGGTGTCCTGTGCTGGCTGGAGGGTGCAGAGCAGCTCCTGGCCAGCACAGGGATGGACCTGCACACCTCTGGCAAAGGTCTGTGTGTGCTGCTGGGCATCCCTGGGAATGTGGGGTGTCCTGGAAATCCAGATGTAGAGGAGAAAGTCCAGCATGAGCCTCTCCCTGGGGAGAAAATCACAGAATCAGGGAAATTTTAAGGCTGGGAAATACCTCCAAGGTCCCAGAGTACAGCCATGAAGTCAGCACTGTTCCCAAGTGCCACAGGCTCACACTTTTTGAACACTTCCAGGGCTGGGGGCCTATTCCAATACCTCACCATCCTTTTCACAAAGAAACTTTCTCAGATATCCACAACATGGTGTGTGAGCACCCCACACACTGAGGCTCCATTGGCTTTGCAGGGCTGTTGGCTGCTCTGGGGAGCTTGTCAGAGAAGAGTCAGGAGATGGCACAGAGGAATCAGATGTTGCAGGTACAGAAACATTTATGCACATAAACGAGGCGGATTGGGAGTCTTTCTATGGATAAATATGATGGCAGTCCCAAGCCAGCCAGTGGGGCACCTGGGCTGGGGATGTGCAGTCCTGAGATCTCTGAGGCTGCAGGAAATGAGACAGAGCCCAGAGTCAATGTGTCCATATCCCTAACACAGCCAGGATGGAGAGGAGATCTCTCTTGTCAATTTTTTGTGAGTGAATGCACACAGGAGGTTTATTTCTTGCCCTGCTGCTGACACACTTCCTTCAATACCTCCATGTCTCCCTGTAGGAGCAATTAGAGAAGCTCCAGGAGCTGCAGGCAGAGCTGCTGCAGGAGCACACAGAGGAGCTGAAAGCAAAACATGAGCAAGACTTAGAGATAAAAATCCAGCAAATTATCCTGGAAAAGGACAAGGAGAGCAGACAGGTACGGTGACATGGTTGCTGTTTCAGAAAAGGAATATTATGCAGGGAAATTGGACATCTGTAAGTGTTGGATAATGAGAGGAGGAACCTCTAGCTCCAAACTGAGTCCCAACAGACCAGATATCCTCTCCTATGGATCCAGGTGATGCAAACTCCCAAAAGTATCCATGGTGGAATTGGGAAGCCCCTGCAGGTAAATCAGGAGCACAGCTGCCAGTCAGTCCCTGGGAGAAAGGGGAAAGCAAGGAGCATGATGATCCATGAGCTTAGGGAAACACTACATTGCTTCCTCTCAAGCCTTCCCTCCTCCCTCCCCATGCTGGGGTCCCTTTTTGGCTGGAAAAGGAGATCCCTGTGGAGCAGGGGGGCAGTTCCCCTCAGTGCCAGGGTGTTTTCCTACCTCAGATGTCCCCAGGCCATCCCAGCAGTGGCTCTGGTGTGGGATACAGTGCCAGTCAGGGTGTGAATGGGTGTTTTTCCCTGTGTGTGTGTGATCATGGTGGCTTGTAGGACAGTTTCCAGTCTGATTCTGTGTCTGGCACCTTGGGAATGAACACACAGGTGGTTTCCTGGTGTTCAGTTTTCTAAGGATTCAGGCAGGAAGCAGCCAAGCAGCTCCCACCCAGTCTCTCAGCTGTGCTTTCCCCAGATGCTCCCATCCTCTCTTTCACTGAGTTACCTCGTGTCCTGCCAAGCTTTTCTCCCATCACCTGCCTCTGCTCCAGAGCAGTGACCCTCCCTGCTGCTTTCCTCCTTGGAGCTGAGGTCTTTTTTTCCTGAGGTGAATCTGTGGGCTGTTGATTCACAGATTCTGGAGAGTGCTGTCACCAAGGAGAAGGACAGGTACAAGAAATCCGTGGAGGAAGAACAGAAGAAGATCCAAGAGCTGGAAAGCCACCTAAGAAGCATGGCTGAGGTGAGCATGGGAGGTGAAGCAGAACAGCTCATTCTTGGAATGAAGAAAAGGGAAAGTGTGCTGTAGTGTGGTGCTCCAGGGGCTCAAATCAGTGGATGAAGGGGTTTCCCCTCCAAATACACAGAGAGCAGCTCTGCAGAATGAAAGGTGGATTCCTGGCTAACCTAATTACTGCTAATTTCCTCTGATAGGCAACAGCAAAGAAGGCAGAGGAGCAGGAACTGACAGAGGAAAAACTGACAGAAGCTTTGCATGAGCTGAAGAAAATCACTGCACAAGAGGTACTTGCACCAGCCTCTGCAGATGGAGGATGCAGTGCTGGAGAAAAAGGCTTCCCCATCCCTGAAACCCTTCCCTCCACTCTTGTGACCACCACCCAGGAGAGATGATGTCGGTGGTGATCCCCAAAGAAGCCCCCAGCACTTCTAACCAAGCTCCCCTGCCTTGTTTCCCAGGCAGTGTTACAGCAGCAGGTGCTTCAGCAGGACCAACAGCTCAGGGCTGTCCAGGAGGAAAATGAGTTACAGAGGCACAAACTGCAAGAAGAAGTAGCAGGATACAGGGAGCAAAGCAAGCAGCATTCCCTGACCATCTTGGCTTTACAGGACAGGCTGCTAGAGGCCACTGAGCAGCAGAAGGTGCTGGAGGAGGAAAAGGCAGCACTTGTGGAAAAATTGGAAGGTTGGTAAGGGTTGTATGGGATGCACCTGGACCAGGGACCAGCTGGATTAACATGAAATGTGTGTGGAGATGGAACAGTGAATTTGCTGCCATGGAAAACATTGGGAAGATGTTGAATGAAGGTTATTCCACCTGCAGGACAAGCTCTGTGAGGAGCAGAAGCAGTTTCATTGTTTGTGATTTTGGAGAACAAACAGGGTTTGCCACTGGATACGGGCTCTTTTCCCTCTAAAATGACAAGACTGGCTTGCTTTGGGATGCTCTGAGACAGAAGCGATCCCAAGCAAGGTTGGATGTCAAGAATTGTCTGGTTGGCCTTGGAACTGGGCTCTCAGGGACATGGGTTTCCCAGAGACAGTCCTCAGCCCTCAGAGCTGCCACAGGAAGGAAATGATTTGTGTAGCAGAAGCAACAAGCTTGTAAATATTACAGAGAAGTAACTGGCCTGTTTTTTGTTGTGTCCTGTAGGACTTCAGTGTGATGCCTACAGGTCAGCATCGGGAGCTTGGCTGGAGATTTGTCCTGCCATGGAGTCTCATGTTTGTCTGAGGTGAGCAGCACTCACTGATGGTGACCAGAGAAGCTTGGAGAAGGGCAGGGACCACTTCTTGAGAGAGCCTAAGGAAGTCCAACACCACTTGTCCCAAGATCCTTTTAGTCTGAGATAAGACTCAAATCCCTTTGCTAGGCTGATCCTAAGGGCATAGAGCATCAAAGTGATGGCAAACAGCACATGAGGATCTGCCATCCCATCTGGATGGCTCCAGGTAAGGGCAGGTGTTGTGGCCAATCCCACACCACAGGGTGACCCGGGGAACAAAAGGCAGGTAAAAAACAATGTGTGTATTAACCAGGAATGCAGCACAGGAAGGTGTGCATGGGCTCCCTGCAGTGAGGTTTCCCAATGGCTGTGAGATCTGCACTGATCTTTCTCAGGAAACTGCAGGAGGAGCTGGCAGTGGCACAGGGCACGCTCCTGGAAAAGAAGGCAATCATCAGCAGGCTCAGCAGGGAGCTGTCAGAAACCAGAGCCAGGATGTCAGACATGAGAGGTGGGTGATGTGCACTGTGTGGCTTCCATCATCCCCATCCTCCTCCAAACAGTGATGGTGAAGTGGGCGCACACAGATCGCAGGAAATTGATGTCACCGTCCTCAGGCAATGCTTTGTCCTGCTGGGGGCAAAGCAGGCAGTCTGTTCCCTTTGGGAAGGGGAATTTCTCCCCATCCTCAGCTCAGTAATAGAAGTGACAATGAGAGAACAGAGTAATCAGGGGGAGAGCAGGCAGACAAGCTCAAAATCCCACTGGTAAACTTCTTGGAGCTGAAGATGTTCCAAGCCAGTGGACTGGAAGAACCTTGCCTGGGATTCCTGCTGGGCATGTGAACATGGGAACAGAGCCCGTGGGGAATGTGTGGAGTCAAAAGATACAAGTCAGAAAATGCTGGTGACCTGTCTTCCTTCAATCTGAAGGGAAATTGCCCCAGCAAGGAATTGCCCTGGCTCATGGCTCCACAAAGAGACTGGGATTTAGTAAACCAGGATGTGTTGTTGGCATGGCCCTGGATCTGAGGGAGCTGTCAAGGGCAGTGCAGGGCAGGGCTCTGCAGGGATGAGCCCCAGTGTTGCTTCCATGAGGGTGCACCAGCTGCAGATCCCCCAGGACTGGGTGATGAATCAGCCAGCATCCCACGAGGCTGTTCTGTGCTTAGGGGAGCTGAGTGAAGAGCAGAAGGTGGAGCTGGAGCACAGCCAGAGGCAGCTGAAACACCGGCAGTGGGAAGTGAACCAGCTCAGGGAGAAGCTATCTGAGATGTCCAGCCTTGTGGAGCAGAAGGATCAGGCCCTGAAAGCAGCAACTGAAGAGTTAAGGTACATCACCCTTACACCCTGACACCACCCATCTGTCTGTCCCCGGCAGGTGATGGTGTTTAGGGTTTGTGTGAGAGCATCAGGATGGAGCTCAGCTCTGAATCCATGACAAAGGAACCGGAATGGGGGTTTAGTGGAGCTCATGCCAGTAGATGTGTAACTCAGGCACATGTATCTAAGCAGTGTTCCCACCCACACCGTGGTAGTCATCAGTGGGTGCCCAGGGTGCTGCTCTCCACAAGCTGTTTGGGTCACCTTCATCCAGCACCTTGTCTCTGCACACAGCCAAGCCCAAAGGCGCTGCCAGGTGCTCAGGGATGCTTCCCAACAAACGCTGGAGAACCCAGAAGATGCTCCCAGGACACCGGTGCAGGTGGGTAAAGCCTCCCGGAGGGTGAGTCCTCACGGACAGCACCGAGTGTGGGTTTGCCAAGAGCACCGATGGCACGTGGTGGTTTTTGGCATCGCGGTGAGAGCCAAGCCTGGAGTTGCCCGAGGCTGGGATGGCCGGGCACCCTTCCGAGCTGGGCTGCCTGTGATGGGGACCCGCAGCCCCCACCAGGCTGCCGCTGGTTAATGAGCTGATGTTTGCACAGCGCTTTGGAACAGCCAAGTGTTGTGAGTGCTAATGGCTGCGTTAATTGCTAATTAGACAGAATAGCAACATGCAAGCATTCCTTCCTTTTCCCAGCTTGCCGAGCTGCGGATGCAGCCGTGCAGGTAATGCAGAACCAGTTTAAGGGTTGGATGTGCAGAAGTAGGGGCAGCTCATTGCAAAGGACAGGAAGAAACGCTCCTCATCCTCCTGTGCCAAATCCCTATTTGATTTCCCCGAGGCTGGAAAAGGGAAGAACTCGCAGGTGGTGGCAGCAGCAGATGGAGGGACTGTCGGAATTGTACATTCTGTTCAGCGAGGTGGCAGCCAGCAGCGTGCCAGCGGGGCCGGCTGGCTGCGGGGGCCGGGCACTGACTCACTGCCAGCGGATGGGCGGGGGAGGCACTGCCCGTCCTGTTCCCTGGGGTGGGGAGGGGGAGATCCCACTGCTAGGGGGCCATTGGGGAGCGGGGTGGGCAGAGATGTGGGGGGACAGCAGCCACATCGGAGCTGGGGGTCTGCAGCCACCATCAGCCCTGTGCCCCGAGCCCCATCACAGATTTTTGGATGTTTGTCATAATGAGGGATCTGGGTGGGGCTGGGAGAGGACAGTGCACACACAGAGTGATGTCCAAGTTTGTATAGGGACACAGTCTCTGAAGTGCATTGGTGTTTGTGTGTAGATGGCAAATGCTCTGTGGTGGTGAAATGGACAAGGGAAAAAAGCCAGCATGGCTGTTCAGAGCTATGCACCAGCCCTGTCCTGGCTCTCTAGAGCATTTGCAGGGTTCATATCCTGACCATGGCACAGCAGAGCAGGAAAGAGGTCTCTGACAAGTCTCTTATACCCCCCTAAGTCCATGGAGATGCCCCCCAGGCCTTGTTCTTGTGCCAAGTGCCCAGTGTCTGGCAGCAAGGCTGTGTTTACATTGAGCTTCAGACTGGGCAAGGATCTGAATTCTTCCAGGAGCCACCATCAGACTTGGCTGAGCTTGGTGCAAAATGCCAAGGCCTGAGGCACGAGGAGACGATCCAGCGCCAAAAAGAAGGATTGGCTGAGCTCCGGGAGAGAGTGAAGGGGCTGGAGAAGAGACAGTGCTCAGGTGAGCAGGGCTCTCCTGGAACTATGGAATGGTTTGGGTTGGAAGAGACTTTAGAGACTATCTTGTCCCACCCCCGGCCACTGGGACACCTGCCACTATCCCAGGGTGTTCCAAGCCCTCTCTACCCTGGCTTTGGGCACTTCCAGGGACAGAGCCACCACAGCTTCTCTGGGCACCTGTGCCAGGGCCTCCCCACCCTCCCAGGGAGGCTGGGAAAGCTGGGCAGCCTCAACGTTGTGTGCAGAGTAGAACAATTTGGAATCTGCTTTTTTTACATCTAGGTGCTATGAAGAGCAATTCAGAGCCACTGGTGGTCTGGATGAAAGAATTACCAGAGAAAATAGTCCAACAAAGAAGTCCTGAGCTGGAACCTGCACCTGTGCTGGGAGAAAAACTGAAGGCTGGCAAAGTAGGGAGGCAATATGTGGTTTGTAATGCCTGGGATATTGTTTGGAAAGTACAAATGCCTGGGAAAGGGAGAAATGGGTTTTCAGAGATGCTACGTAAGAAGTCAGGGTGGGAGGTGCAGCCTGATGGATGGCAGGCAGGGCTGCTGCAGTGCAGGGCTCCTGCAGAGGCTGGCAGCTCAGCAGGACCAGCACTCTGCCTCCTGGAGTAGCACCAGGGATGCCCTGGGCTGAGCAGGGTGGGAGGCTTGGGACCACGAGATACTGGGGTGGTTTTCCCATGAGGTGAAAGGCAGCTCAAGGCCACCTGACCAAAACCAGGCCCAAAGTGGGCTCCATGGGTCCTTCCCTGTCTGTGCAGGTTCCTGACCACGTTCCCAATGGAGGCTCATTCAGGATCAGCAACAGCCCAGTGGGAATGGCTGAGGTGACAGACCTGGGTGAGAAGATGGTATGTCAGGGATAGATGTGGTAAATCATGTGTAGAGCGTGTATACATGCCCACTGTAGAGTTTAGATGTTTTTTGAACACTTTTCAGCAGTAGGTCACATCAGGATGCTGCAGCAATGTTGAAGATGAACTGCTTTGTGGTCCAGTTGAAGATACCCCTGTCCATGGCAGGGGGGTTGGTTTGATGACTTTTAAATTTCCCTTCCAAACTATTCTATGATTCTATGGCCCAGAGCACACTGTGTGTCTGCCAGGACATCCTCGGACCCCAAAACATGCCATGGTGCATCACAGAGCCTGGGAAGCAGTGAAAGGAGCTGCCAGGGAAGGGGTCCACAGGTAGCACAGCTGGTGGGTTGGGCACAGGGGGGGGGTCTCTTCCCTCCAAAAAAGGCAGGGAAGCACCCAGCAGGGAAATCAGTCATCTTAGTAATGGAAGCAATCCAATCCCAGTAAGCTGTGCAGCTGGAAATGGAATGGAAACCTACTTTCCTTGGGACACTGTCATCTCCTCAGGAAAGCAGACAGAAAGCAGATGGCTGAGCAGCATGATGGAATGCAGCAGACCTGGTAAATAATGCATTCCCTCTTCTTCACACAGTACCTTGATGTAATCGGTGCTCTGGGAAGGCTGATGGAGATGAAGGAGCTGTCAGGAATGCAGCCTCTGCAGCATCTTCCTCAGGAGACAAGGGCAGAAGTGGGGCTGCAGAGACAGAAGGCTCTGGAGCTGTTGTACAAAATGATCAGGAACCTCCAGGTTTGCCTGGAAAGGAAAGAAGAAAGGCTGAAAGATTATGAGGAAAGTGTGGAGCAGCTCAGGTATGGAAAGTCAGGGTTCTGAACATGACTTGGGCCTTGGATGCCAAGTGACAGGGAGCTTGGGACAAGGAGTGATGTGACACTGCTGAGTCCTGTGTCTGTCTGGGACCAGTCTGTCTCTATGGCCATGGTACAAAAGTCAAATTTGTCAAGAGGAGTGGGGAAAGTTCCTCCCAGTTTTCTGCAGTGGTACCTTCTGCAGCCTCACATGGCTGAGCAGTGTCAGAGGCAGGAAAGCCTTGACAAGTTCCCTTGTCCTGGGTGGCTGGAGCCTGGGAATGCTGGGGCAGACATTCAGTGTCAGCAGGACAAAGGAAGGCATGGGAGAGCACAGCTGAGGGTCGGGGGCTGCTAAGGGCAAAAGACCAACAGAATCCTCCCCTCCTGTTCTGTACAGGCAGAGCCAAGCTGCCCTGCAAAGGTGCCAGGAGGAGATGTCCAAGCTGGAAGATGAAGCTCACAGGGAGGCAGGGGAGAAGGCTCTGCTGCAAGAGGCTCTGGAGAGGATGCAGCTCCAGCTGGACCAGGACAAGGGGCTGCAGCAAGCAGCCAAACGGCACAAGGTGAGAAGGAAGCACCCAACTCCTGCCCCTTGTACAACAGCCAGCTCCACTGTCGGGAACCATGCACAGAGTGCTCAGTCAGACCATCCCAGGAGGCTGAAGGTTCTGTGCCCCAGTGCTCAGCTCAGCATCGTGGCAGCATCCCTTGGTGAAGTGGGAGGAGGTGCAGACCCTGTAGCCATGGGTTTGTGCCATGTATGAGGGCAAGGGAGGAGAGAGGTCATGCTGAGCTCTCATTGCTGTGTCTGTTGTCTCTGTTCTGCAGCCTGGAGCCACAAAGCCTCTCTGCTCAGCCAAGCCAAAGGCTAAGGAGCGTGTGGCAAGTGCTGCCAAACCAGGAAGCTCATAGGAGCAGCAGCACAGGGACCTTCACTGGGTGCTGCTCTGCAGCAGGAACGGGTCCTTGCTGTGCACTCTGTGAGGGTGGAGGTGGCATGAGGTGTGGGTGCATTTTGAGGAGCTCCAGTTTGTATCCCTGGACACACTGGTGACTGTACAATGTAGGACCTTATTTACCCACAGCCCATGTCCCATAGAGTGTGGTGGAAAAGTGGTGAGGATACAGTCCAGTGTACACCTGTGTGTATACTTGTGTGTGAACACAGCCCAGTGATGTGTGAAGTCAGTCGTGAGGGTGTGTCTGTCCTTGCTGAAGTGGCCTCAAGCACATGAAGCCAACATGCTTGAAATATCCCTCACAACTCCTGTGTCCTCTGGTCTCCATTGTGTCTTGGAGAAACTGGAACATAAGGCATGATGTAGTATGGAATTCTGGAATTCCTGGAATGTTCCAGGAATGCTGGACCTACCACCTGGGAAGGGGGAAGAAGAGGACCTGTGTCAGCCACACCAGTACAGCAGCAGCATGAGGACAAGCTGGGGAGATGAGAGCAATGTGCTGGTGGGGTGATGGCACAGGCTCACTTACTGATTCTTGTCATTAGCAAGGACAAGAGCAGACCCTGGATTTTGGGAAGCAGCAGTGCTTTGGGAGGGGAGGGGATCCCTGCAGGCAATAGGCAGCTCCAGCACATCATCCCTGCAGTCCAAGGGCTGAGTCCTCTGCAGACCTCTTCAACTGAGAATAATTTGGATGTGAGCAAAGCCCCTCTGGGGTTTTTTGGTCTTTATTTTTAAATAGGATAAAAAAAGGTCTGGAAGCAGCACAGATCTGCAGCTGGCAGATGCAGGGCTGCATCTCTGAGCATGCAAAAGCACCCACGTGTGCACGGTGGCCAGTCCCTAGTGGCAATGGCAGTGCCGTGGGGCTCTGCTAATTGTTGTGGCCTCTTTTCCTTCTCCCTGTACTGGGAGAAGTTGGATGCTTCCCTGACTGAATACCTGAGTTTACTTTGGGGCAAGGCATGACCTTGTATGCTTGTGTAGGTTAAAGGTGCTGCCGTGGGCATCCTCTGCAAGGTGTATCTGGAGGTGTTGGGCTGCTCCATGGCTCTGTGCCCTCCCCACGCCACCCTTGGCAAACTCTGGGTCAGTAATGGATGGAGATGGCAAGAGCACAGGTAGCTGTGAGTGCACCAGACTCCCTGCACCCTCCTCGACCCTATGGATTCATGGAATCACGGGTTGGTTTGGGTCGAAAGAGACCCTAAAGACCGTCCAGGGGGATCCCACCGAACCAGGGGGATGCCGGACCCTAAGGATCATCCCAGGCTGATCCCGCCGGGGGATGGATGAGCCCTGCTAATGTCGCCAGTGGAGGGGAGGGGGTCTGAAGGGATGGAGGGATGAAGGGACTGTGATGGAGGGATGAAGGGACTGTGNCCGGGCAGCCCCGCGGGGCGGGCGGTGGGCGAGGGCTCGCCCGGGGGCAGCGGCCGCCGCGTCTTCAGCCCCGCTGGGGAATTCCGCGAGTTCTCCCGGCGGCAGCTCCGCGACATGGAACGGCTCTTCCGACAGTGAGTGTGGGGCACGGGGAGAGGGTGGTCCCCGGGTATCCGGCACCCAGGACATCCCGGTTCCTGCATCCCCGCTATCCCGGCTTCCGGCAGGACAGGTGCACCAGCGCCTCCCGCCCCGTGCCTGCGGGCGGGACCCCCTGTTCCTTGTGAGAGGGACCCCCATGCACCCCAGCCTCTTGCGGGAGGGATCCCCTGGCTCCTTGTCAGAGATTCTCCCGCCCCAGCTCTGTGCAGCAGGGATGCCAAAACACCTCCAATTCCTCTCAGGACGGATCCCCCTCCTGCCCCTCTCAGGAGGGATGCCAGGTACACCCCTCTCCTCCCAAAACGCCTCTCAAGATTGGCGCCCGGGACACCTTCCCGCAGCTCCTTGCAGGAGCCGTTCCTGAATTCTTGCGGAAGGAACCTCCTGTCCCCCGTGAGGGGGTACCCTGGTGCTGAGGCCAGAGAAAGGGGTCTGAAAGAGGAGACCGGGACCCCCACATTCCCTCTGCCGCATCACCGAGGGATCCACATCCCTGCAGCTCCCGGGGCCGCAGAGGCCAGGCTGGTGTGTCCTCAGCATCCCTGCCCGCGCTGCGTGCCACCACGCGTGGCGAGCGTGACTCGGAGCACGAGCTCGGCCCCTGGGAAGGGGGGAGCTGGCAGCGAGCCTCCAGCCCTGGAAATTTCCAGGGGGAGCCAGAAATTGGGGTGACTCCAAGCTTGGTCACGCTGAGATGCGCGGGAGTAGCCAGGGGCGAACGGGACAGCCCGGAGCATCCCCATGGATCCCGCGCTGCGTGCTTTGTGCAAGGAGGCGTGGAGACAGCGCGGAGGCATGGCTGAGTCCAGGAGAAGGCATGGCTGAGATGCCGATGCCGCTGGCACCGGGGGGAGGAAGGATCCGCATGGGCATCCTGGGTGTTCTCGCTCGGACCCGAGCGGGGAGGTGGAGGAGCTGGGGGGGTTGAGGCGGTGACCGCCAAAACACAAGGCTGGGAGGCTGCGTGGGGTGCGGGCGCGCCCTGTCAGCATCCCTGGAGGTACACGGAGCCTCCTTGTCCCCGTGTCCTGCCGGGGGACTGTCACCCACCCCAGCACATGGCAGCGAGCCAGACGCGCAGGTTGCTGCGAGCCGTGCTCTGCAGCAGAAGGGAGCCTGCGGCAGGGACAGCCTGCTCGGGGTCGGCGGGAAGGGTCAGTGGCAGCTCCCGGTGGCGGTGGTGGCCGTGGCCGGTGGCGGTGCCGGGGGTGGCCGTGCCCGGGGTGCTCCGGGCACAGATGGCCGGGCGGGTGTGGGCGCCGCGCAGGGAGGGAGCGGCGTGCGGAGCAGACGGGTTTGCTCTGACAGCTGCGGCGTCTCGCTGCAGCCAAAGGAGCAGCGGCAGGGCTGCGAGGCACTGGGGAGGTTTGGGAGCCGGGGGGGTCTCCCAGGGGAAGGATGCTCTGGAGCAGAGCCCTGCCACACTGCCCTCGGGATGTGACAGTCCGGCTGGAGAGGATAAAGTGATGTGGGGAAGGAGAGATGGTGCCCTTTGGGAGGTGCAGGATGCTGGTATCTCAAAAAAATAGAGGAGGGAATTGAGGGAAAGAAAGTGCCCTGCATCTGGGGAGGTGGTTTGTGTGGCATGAAGTGGCCAAGTCAGGCTAGGCAACTCACCCCTTGCAGAGAAACTCTGTGGGATGCAAGATGGACAAGGGCATGGAGTGACAGGACAAGGAAGAAAGTCTTCAAAAGTGACAGGGGGCAAGGCTCGTTTGGGTGCTGGGAAGGAAGTTCATCTCTCTGAGAGTGGTGAGTCCCTGGCACAGGGTGCCCAGAGCAGCTGTGGCTGCCCCATCCTGGCAGTGTCCAAGGCCAGGTTGGACAGAGCTTGGAGCAACCTGGGATAGTGGAAGGTGTCCCTGCCATGTCAGGTGGTCTTTAAAGTCTGTTCTAACCCAAACCATTCCATGATTCTACGATCCTATGTTCCAAGAGGGGTATTGGAGGCAGAAATCATGTGGGATCTGTGCCCGCAGCCCTACTCTGAGGGTGATGGCAGCAGTAGGCAGGGGTGAGCAGGACCAGCCCCGTGTTGTGGTCCCTGGCAGATCAGGAAGGCGCTGCTGGAGACACAGACAGAGCAGACAGCAGCAGGGGAGGTACAGATGAGTCACGGACCTGCGGCAGGGGGAGCCGAGGCTCTGCATGGCTGCTGCAGTGACAAGATACCAAAAAAAAGCCCTGTCACAACGGGTGCAGTGTGTAGCTGCCCACCTACAGCGTGTGGAGCTGTACAAAGCGTGGCTCCGTGCTGGCTCCCCGTGGAGATGTCGCTGTGCCACCCCAGCGTGCCGCCGGCACAGCCCACGGTGCGCGGGCAGCGGGCAGGGGGAGCTCCTGGGAACTGGAGGGAACTGTGGCACGGCCACAAGGAGTCTGAGGAGAGGAATTCCTGACAGGAATCAGTGAGCAGAGCTGTGCCCGAAGCCCTCAGCCAAGCCCAGGCACCTGGCCAGAGGTGGAGCATGGATGGCCCAGGCTCTGGGCAGTGAGGGTGGTCACCTGGAGGTGTCACAGTGAGGAGGAGGTGGTGCCATGGGGAGCAGGGCCCGGTGGGCTTAGCCCCATGGCCTGTTATCCCATGCTGCAGCAAGGGGAGCTCAGGCTCCTGGCACAGGGAGCTGGCAGCAGGCTTGGCAGCGTCCTGGCAGGTTCTCCTGCCAAGTGTCACACAGAAACAGGCACGATCCTGGATAGTGCTCCAGGGGGTTGTTAGTGGTTCAGCAGCAGCTTTCCTGTGGTCTGGAGAGGTGCCGGACACCATCAGTGCCCAAGTCCTTGCTGATCCCTCTTTGCTTCGCAGGCAGTGTGAGAGCACACAGGGATCTGTGCTGCGGGGTCAGTGTGGGGGGCTGTGTGGGCTCTGTCCCCTGGTGATGTGTCAGGATTGTGCTGCCATCCTGCAGGTATGATGCAGGGAAAGATGGCTTCATTGACCTGATGGAGCTGAAGCTGATGATGGAGAAGCTGGGGGCCCCACAGACTCACCTGGGACTGAAGAACATGATCAAGGAGGTGGATGAGGACCTGGACAGCAAGCTCAGCTTTCGAGAGGTGAGGGGATAGGAGGCTCCACGCTGGCAGGGAGATGCCCCCAGCCACTGTTCAGGCTGGTGAGAAGGTGGGCAGTGGCTGTGGTGGCTTTGGGGTGTTCAGGGAGCCAATGCTACCGTCTCCCCTCGCAGTTCCTGCTGATTTTCCGGAAGGCAGCAGCGGGTGAGCTGCAGGAGGACAGTGGGCTGCACGCCCTGGCCCGGCTCTCTGAGATCGATGTCTCCACAGAGGGGGTGAAAGGCGCCAAGAACTTCTTTGAGGCCAAGGTGAGGCAGGGCTCAGGAGGTGCCACTACAGGATGGTGATGCTCCAGGGCAGTTTGGTGCTGGGTAGGCAGGAGGTGGAGATGTTGGGGTGAGCAGGAGAGCTTGGCAGAGGTCACAGTTGGACATTTCCATCCACAGGCACAAGCCATCAATGAAGCCAGCAGGTTCGAGGAGGAGATCAAGGCAGAGCAGGAGGAGAAGAAGAAGCAGGCAGAGGAGCTGAAGCAGAGGAAAGCAGCCTTCAAGGAGCTGCAGTCCAACTTCACGCAGTGACAGGGCCAGGCAGGACTGGTCAGCAGTGCCCAGAGTGGCAGCGCTGCCTGTGCCACGTGTCAGCCGTGCCAGGAGCAGTGCCTAAGCTGTGTGCCACCTGGGCTGCTGGCAGGATCCTGGCACGGGCTCAGCACAGCACCCACCTTGCTGGCAGAGCCCAGTCAGCCCCAGCTCCCCCTCCCCTCTTGCTGTGGTGTCTGTAGGTGTTGTTTGTGCCCCTCACCTCCCCAGCATACCCCCCACCCTGAACAGCACCCTGTTCCCTGCCTGCAGCTGCACTGGGAGCTGCTGCTGCTGTGTCCCAGGGGAGCTGTGTCCAGAATGTCTGTCCCTGGGACACCTGTGCCCAGACTGTTGTGAGTGCACTGGGAGGTTTGCAGGATGGGGGCTTGCACAGGTGGCCGTGGTGGTTGTGGTGGCCATGCTGGCTCAGTGTCTGTTGGTATTGCTATGTGTGACACCAGTGACAAAAGCCATGGCAAGGGCCAGCTGCTGGTAGAGGGGCTTTGTGTGTGTGTATGTGTGTGGTGCTGGGGGTGGGTTCCCACCCCGCTGACATGGAGCCCCCCAGGAGCTGTGTCTCCCTTTATTTTGGTCAAAGACATACAGAAAGACAGCTGCTGGCTCATGGGGCTGTGTTATGTTTTTTCATGTTGTGTTCAGCCTGGCAGGATGAGTGTGGTGGCCACAAATGGTTGCCATTGGTCACTGAGGCTCTTGTCTTTGTGGGTGGCTGTAAGAACCCACATCTGTCCCACAGTGTCCCCCGAGTGGCGGCATAGGGGGTGTGTTATGTTTTTTTTATTTAATCCCAAATAAATATTATATTTCTTAAGTGCTGGTTGCTGGGGTGTAGCTGTGGCATGGGCATGTCTGTGGCGGGGGGAAGGAATCTGGGGAGTGGGTTCTGACCGTGGGCACACAATTCCCACCGGAGATGGTGGCACTGGACAGGGATGAGCCATGGCTCATTAGTGTGGAAAGCAGCAGGGGCCTGACCCAGGTGTGGGGATGTGGGGCTACTGAAGGCCATGGGCAGCACTGCTGTCACCTGCACCTGTCCCACCCTGTGGCACATGTGGGGTTTTGGCTGGCCTTGACCACATCAAGAATGAGATAAGGGGACCTTGTGCCTGGGGGTGGTGGTGTGAGGGGGTCAGTGTCCTGGGGGAGTCGGTGCTCAGGGT
>VXBI01006208.1:11807-21925 GCA_013397375.1 Toxostoma redivivum
TTTTCCAATGGTCTTTTCTGCTGTGGCTTTAGCTCTGGATGCTGGGTGGACCCTGCCTGCATTAATCACAGATGGAGCAGCTGAGGTTGCAGCGAACACTCCCAAAAGAAGCACATCCACTCACTCCTCCTCGCGTCCCAGCTTCACCCTCTGTAAATCAAGCCAGAAACAAACCAGATCCCCCCTGCCTTTTGTTATCAGTGCCATGGATAATCCCCCCCGCTGCTAACAATCCATGTGGCCAATAATCAATCAAAGGCAGGGGATTAACAGCAGTGAGAAAATGCACCCTTGCTCCTGGTCGGAAAATTGTCGGGACAAGCACCTTCTCAGGCTAATTGCTGACAAATGTGAGATGATCAGCCTGTTATCACAAACCAGCTCCCCTCCCTTTCCAGGAGAAGGGATGCAATTAAAGCCCTAAGTATTACACAGAACGTGACATCCGCTTATTGTTCTTGCTTCACACCAACGCAGCTTTATCTCATTTCGTACACCAGCTGCTATTATGGAACATTTGGGGAGGGGAGGCCTGGGAAGTTCTGGGTGAAGAAGTTACAGCGAGGAAAAGAAATGCCTCTGTGGCAGAAGTTGGCTGTGGGATGGGTTGCTGGGGCTTGGAGACACAACAACCCACAGCCAGGAGTTGTTTTTTTTTCCTCCATAAATTGCTGGAAGAGCTGTGCTGTGCTTGGGGAAAAAAACAAACATGTGAGAGAGAAAATCGTGCTTTTTTTGAGTGCAATCAGAAGCCCACTCAGACTCTCATCAGGGAGTTTTATTCAGTGGGCATTGCCCCAGTGGTGTAAGGTGAATTCTCCTAATCGGTAAGGATGAGACAAAGGTGAAATCCAGATGTTAACAGGGATGTTCTCCCTGCTCCTGTGGCCAGCAGCCCCTGGTTTTTCACTGATTTTTGTGCACAGCATCATTGGTAGCCCCGTGCACCCATGGGGTCCCAGCCCTTGGCCAAACACCCCTGGGTTGTGCAGAAACCCCTCCAGTGCCAGGAACATCACACACATGGACAAGAACTCAAAGTCTTTCACACACGTTGGGTTGGAACTGGATGATTTTTAAGGTCCCTCCCAACCCAAAGATTTCTGTGGCTCTGTGTCTCCTTTAATAGCCACCAGGCTATTAAAAACAGTGGAAAGTGGGATTTACCACTTCTTGTCTATGTTAATGACAATTATATCCTTATTTCACACAGCCTGGCTCATCATTGCCCTTAATTTCATGTATTACTAATCAGGCACTTAGAAACACGGCACCTCTAATTTTCCTTTGTTGCCATAATTTCCTCTTTGTGGCAACAAGAAGAAAAGTGGCTAAATGTTACTGAGCAGACCCGTGACAAAGGAAATACAAACTCTGTAATGCCTTTTGCAGACCTCATGTTCTGCCTCCTGCCTTTCCTCCTCCATTCCCAGCATGGAGGAGCCCTCAGCAAAGCAGAAGGATGGGTTCATCTTTTCTAAGTCTGGCCATTACCACCCCTTCTACATCAATTAATTAAAATAATGCAATATATTAATATCTGAACGTACTTTTTAATATGCATAGGCTCTGCTCATGCACTAAAAAATGCTGCCTTATACACCTTTACACCAACCTAGCAAACTTATTTGCAAAGAGAAGGGCATTAAAAATGTAACTCTCATTTGACTTAAGATTGGGAGAAGTCTCCTCTTTTATAGCAAAGAAGGGTTTATGGAAGACCCTTACAGTAAAATGCAATAATTAAAATCCTTATAAATGTGTGACTGATGGAGCCCAGAGCACAAAATCAATTAAAAACACTTATAAGGGGATACTTGGCAAAGAGAAGATGTCCCCAAGAGATGTTTTTGAGTTTCCATGCCCTCTGAACACAACCATGATGCAGGGCTCATCACAGAAGATGCCATGCATGGACAGCTGTCTCATGCAGCTCTTGCACCAAGTCAGGTCATGTATTTCCATTGATCAACCTCAAAAACACAGAAGAAAACCAGAGGGGTCTTTGGGAGGGACCTTTCTGCCTGTTCCAGTCAGAAGATTTGCGATGAACAGTTCAGTTCTACTTAATTCCCTTTCTCAGAGTGGTTCTGGCAGAGGGGAGCACGCAACAGATGGGGAAAAAAAAAGGAGATTTCAGTGTATTTTTAGTGCAAACGTCCTTCCCCATCCCTGGGAGTGTCCAAGGGTGGCTTGGACACCTGGTCTGGTGTAAGGGATGGAATGGGATGACTTTTAATGTTTGTCCCAACCCAAACCATTCCATGCCTGTGATCTTCACCAGGAAGAAATAGATTAGAACCATTATAATACCTCTGTTTCTCCCAGCCATCTGTGATTCCAGCCTTTGCTGGTGGCTGGAGAAAAGTGGCTCTGGTTTGCCTTAAACACTCAGAGTGAAGACAAATTCACCATCTCTTGGGTAGTTGTTTCAGTTGATTCAGTAATTTTTTTTTCTTTTTACTTGAATTATGCTTTAGGATTCTGCACAGCAAAGCATCTACATTGCATAGAGAATTTGGTTTTTTGGGGAATTACATCAAGCTTCACATCCTAGAGCACCAGTCAGTCACTGGAGCTGACCAGGAATTACCTGCAGGTAGGTGATTGGAATTGCAGTGAATTTTTCCTCCCTTTGCAAACAAATGTGAACATCCATGGAGTCATGGTGGGAGTTGTCACCTCTCTCATGCCCTGGGCTCCTTTGCATGTAAATAATTCCCACAGCACGCTTTTTATTCCTGTTATGGTGGAATTTCAATGTTATGAGGTGCCCAGCTCATGAAAGCAGAACGCAGCTGGACCAAAACACCATGGCTGCATGTGCAGACGTGGATTAAACCTGCAGCAAAACATTCCACTTTTCTGAATGTAAATGGTTTAAAACCCTTAATTTCCTGAGAGTCTTTCCCCCTTTACCTCAGCAGGTTCTGTACTGCCACAAGATAATATATATCCTCAGTCTAAAAAGAGAAAAATCAGAATCTCTAAGATCAGTGATTTTTTTTTTTCTTCCACTATTGTTTGCAACAGGGATTTTCATACCTGTGAGAACAGCCAGCAGAGGCTCATCCTGGTGCTCTCTGCCTATTTGAGCTGAGCTCCCAGCAAAGCATGGTTTGTGCTGATTAATATTGTGAAATGACACTGTGGATTAGGATTTTCCCTTCCTTCCCCCTCACCCGTGTCCAAGGCTTTCATTAATGAAAATCCTTTCTTCGGACACATCCTCACCTGCTCATGCTAAGGGTGAGAATCAGATGTGCTGGGACGTCTTGCCTGGGACCCAAAATTTTAAAAATTGCATTCTAGGTATAGGTGGTTTAATTAATGCTGCAAACTCCTTGGATGATTTTAATATAAGGATAAAATTTACAATATAAGGATATTTTTATGTCCTGTTTTCAATATAAGGATAAAATTTCTTCCAGCTTTCATTTATCTTTGACAAAGACAATATTCCTCTTTGCACCTCCTGCTGCCAGCCTGTAGTTCCAGCTGTCCCAGACTAACTTGCTTTCTCATGTGCCATGATCTTCATAAAATAGGCAGAGATGTCCCTCCATACATGTATTTCCTTGGAAAAAAAAAAAAAAAAACAAAACATTATTTGCTTCTTTAGGGGCAAAGGCTTTGGAAGCAAAATAATCTGAACCAGGCTTTAGAAGGTTATTATTTAAGAAAAAAAAAAAAACAAATAAAACAAACAAACAATCAAGCAAAGCTTGCTGCAGATGGCTGGGAGCAGCACCTCATTTTTCATTACTGGGGGGGGTGGCTGGTGACTTTATTTTTCTTGGCCCTGAGAAAGACCAAGCATTCCTTGAGCCATGTAAATATCTCGGTGCGAGATGAGCACACACATTAGTGGCTTTTCATCAGACACATGCTGGCTGCTCTGGGGCTGAGCTTTTGGGGGGGTGGGCAGAGGAAAAGGGGGTAGCAAAGTTCATGGGAATGTCTCCAGCCCCAGCATTCCCAAAGCAGACCCTGCGGAATGCTGCTGGCATTTTGGGATGCTCCCAGGGCAAAACCTGGCAGAGCTGCTGTCTCATCTGGTGCCTCTGCCACCAAAATTTGGATGTCCCCTTCTCCAGGCCACCCATGAAGGAGGTTTATCCCCATCTCCTGCTGGCTAGGGGGTGGGTGCCCAAGATTTTTGGGAATTCTCCCTGGGAATTCACAAGGCTGGGGTGGTGGCCACCAGAGCCAGGGAGAGCAGGATGCGACTTTAAATCAATATCTGCAAATCAGGCATTGCAAACACATGCTGCACCCCCCAAAGCAGAGATCCTGTCGTTGCTGGATGAAATCACAGCTGGCCAGGAGGAATTCTCCTCGGGTGGGCAGAAATGCCTCTCCTGGCTGGTGCTGTGCACGCATTCCTCCTCCCCGATGTTCATTGAGCCAACTCGAGTTTGCCTCTCCAGTCTGTGAGATCCAGATTCCTCCTCCTCCAAAACACAGAACAAACAAAAAAAAAAACACCAAAATTACCAACACCAGGCGCCGCCCCAATACTCTGAATATGTAAAAAGATGTTATTTCTGAACGGAGTGAAAGCATTTTATCTGGTAGTTCCGAGCTAATGGTCATTTTTCTTGAAAAGAAGCATCTGGATCCCCTAGGCACCTCTGCAAAAATCAGCCTCGGTTTGAATGTGGTTGTAAAAATCAAATTTGAGCGCTTGGCAGCCCTCTCTTCCTGGAATCCCAAGAAAAAATCTTATCTGAGTGTGAGGGCAGGAGTCAGAAGGCAGCAACAGAGCAACTGCCTGAACATTTACAGCTAAGTTTTGCAAAGTAGGGAAACTTCAATGTTCTCCTCGACAACCTTCAGGACACAGCACAAAATATCTCCCTTACATTTCTTTTTTCTGAGCATCAGAAAGTTTAGCCCCACAAAGCAGTTGTTTTCCTTAGGTTTTCTTTTTAATCTCTTGGCCTTGTGTTTTTAGTGTAGATGACAGCACAGGGGATCCTAATTACACCTTCCTAATTATGAAAAAACAATTCTTGTCTTTCTATGAACAGCTTTTTTTAAGAGATGAAGAAAATATGCTTAGGCTGAAAAGACAGATCTTCAGGCATTTTTTTGTTTTTTAAAGATCCCTCTGAAAATTTTGCATTTTGAGACAAGACTCCTCTTTCACTTAGCTCAGGAGATCTTTTCATCTTCTGAACTTACATAGAAAAAAAAAGTAAAAAAAAAAACAAAGGTTTTCTTTTTAAAGGACAATGGGCTTTGACAATTTTTAAAAAATTAGTTTAATATATTTCAAAATTTTAAAAAACATTCCTTTTCTTAGCTAAGTTGCCACCTGGACTTGCCTGTAAGTCCATCCTGTGAAAACCAACCTTTGGCACTTGTATGATTACATGGTTCTCTTACCATGAGATCTGGGTGGGTAAAACACAGAGAACTCATGGTTTGAGATAAAGACCAAAAAAAACCAAACCAAACCAAAACAAACAAACAAAAAAAAAAAAAAAAGAAAAACAAAAAAATAAAAGGTCGAAAGGTAGAAATAAAAGGTGGAAAGATAGAAACTTCTACAAATACTGAAGGGTTTGGTTTGCAGCCTTGGAAGACACTTGGATTGATGTAAAAATAAAAATATCTTTAAAAACAGAAAAATTACATGCTTATGTTGCTATATTCTTAAGTAAGAACATGCCTTAATTAAGAAACTGCATTAGATAAGATAGTAAAGGGTTTTATAGTGCAGTGATATAAGTTAAGAGTTTAGGTGTTATAATAGAAGCATAATTCAGGTTGTGGAAATTGGTATTTTTCCTTTAAATGAGCAAAAATGTAACAATTCCGATGGAACAGGAAAGGAAAATTATGTAGGTGTGTATGTGTTCTGCTCTAGGGTCCTCAAGATCATAATTAAATCAGACCTTCAACTGAGAGGTTTGCAATCATGCCCCAGAAGTTCCTTTATGAATAATTATATTTCAGAATGCCCCCTGATCTGGATTCAGCACTGTTTGAAAGGAAAGACACCACAATCAAGGCAGGGCACAGCCCAAGAACTTCTCTTATTAACATCTTTTTTGTCTTTTTCCTGCAGTAGCTCCTCTTATCTGCCCAGGGAGCCAAACCAATCATATTATGGAGAAGATAGGGGTTAAGATGACAGGAGGAAAATCTCACCTAAGAGACAGAGAAGAGGACACAGAAAACAAGGAGCAGGAAACAAAGGGAGAGGACCCATGACTGAAAAAAAAACAACACTGACAACATAACACCAATGGTAATAAAATAAAAATTAGTGCTGCATCCCCATTTCCCTTTCCCCACAGTATAACTCTTCTTCTGGTTTAGTATTTGAAAGCTGAGTTGTTTTGCTAGTAATCAGGAGAATGGTGAGAACTTCAACAAACCTGTTTGGTGAGAAAGCTCCCTTGGAAAAAAAAAATTAAAAACAAAGCAAATTCTCAAGACAGGAGACAAAAAGAGGGAGAAGAAGAAGAATAAAAGTCAAATGAGAAGTCTCCAAGGGAAAAAAAAATTAAAAAAGAAGACTTAATTATGCACTAGTTTCTTTTCCTAGCATGTTTCTTGACTTGGCACAGCTGGAAAATAGAAAGCTGGCTGCCAAAATATCGAATGTCCCTGGTGTGGGCTCAGTGCTCGTAAAGTTATGTGTGTGTCCTTTTCTCCTGATTGCACAGAGAGATGAAATGAAGGGCTCAGCGAGATAAATACTGGCAGCTGTCTGGAAGCTCACTGCAGTGGGCAGGGTCCCTTGCAAGGAGCCACAAGGGGCTTTTTTTCAGCTTTCTTTTGGCCAAGGAACGCGATTTTTTTTTTTTTTTTTTTTTTTTTTTTTTTNGCCAAAGGAACTCTTTTTTTTTTTTTTTTTTTTTTTTTTTTTTTTTTTTTTTTTGAAACTGGGTCCTTCCAGAGGACACTGCTGTCAAGTCCCCAGGTCCACTTGCCACTTCTCAGTGATGAATTGCCATTCTGTGGGCATGCCTTCTGCTGAGGGATGTGCCACAGAGCTAAAAGCTGTTTTGTTCCATGGGGGAGTGGGCTTCCCTCTGCAGCTTGCAAACAATGAGCTTTCTGTGCAGCCAGCCCTATGACAGCACTGTAAAAGGATAGGAAGTTGAGCACAGAAATAGGCCCCAGGCTCTGTGCTGCAATTCACCCATGAAAATGCTGACCTTTTCCATTCAAATATGGCACAGAACTTATATATTTAGATTGGGATTACACACCATTTTTGAAAGATGCTGGAGTTCTATACATGGTAAATTTTCCAGATTTCTAGTGATTGGGAGTAGGAACAGTATTTTTCTGACCAACTAGCGTGTATTTCTTCAAAGACATCTTCCCCAGATTCCATTTCAGTTGGCCTGCAATCTTTTGTGGCTTCACTTCCTTTTTCACCAGTTTACGGCAGAAAATATTTCAGACTGTAACAGCTAAAAAATAAAAGTAATAAATACTGTGACTTATCCTGAGACTTGCAAAGGTGGTCATGTATCCTTGTGATGCTATGACATACATAAAAATACAGTTTATAACCGTGACCACATCAGCATATTTGATATCTTAATCAATGGAATGTTATGTAATATGTTAATGTGATAGAAGGGGGGCAGAGATTTGAAATAGTGATGTAAAGAGGGCTATGAATTTTGTCAGGCAGGGTATGGGGTGGGAGGAGAGGGATGGGATGGGAATGGAATGGAATGGAATGGAATGGAATGGAATGGAATAGAATAGAATAGAATAGAATAGAATAGAATAGAATAGAATAGAATAGAATAGAATAGAATAGAATAGAATAGAATAGAATAGAATAGAATAGAATAGAATAGAATAGAATAGAATAGAATAGGTTGGAAGCGACCCTAAATCTCCTCTTTTTCCACCCCCTGCCACCTTCCACTACTCCCCATGGATTGTGCTGCTGGGAAGAGGGAGGTGACACCAGCTGGAACCCCCAGCACTGCAGAGAGGCAGTTTCAGACACAAAAGAGGTGTTTTTTACAGGTGTATTTTATATATATGGTAGTGGCCGGCAGGACAGCCTGGCAAGGTCACATCACACACTGCTCCAGGCACAAGATGAAGCAGGCTTGGGTGAATTAAGAGGATGGTTCAGCACTACCAAAATGCCCTTGGAGGCACACAGAGAGGCTCCTCCTCCCTCTGCTGACACTTTTACAGCCTTTGGTTCCCACTGGCTTGAGGAGTTGTGCCGTTGGTAAACATTCTAAACCATAGGAAAGGCTGGTCAAAGTGCTTTTCCCCACAATTAACAACTCCTTTGGTGATTGCATTTGTTCTTGAAGCTCTTCACAGAAAGCTTTCCCACCATTATTTGTGGCTCCTCTTTATCCTCTATCATGTGATAGTTTTATTGCAGGAACGTGGGCCTACCCCATTATGCATAGCACCTCCCACCAACACTTGGCTTAGGATGATTATTTTGCTCATATTTTCCTTTCATGTTTCTCAGCCATCCCTGGCTTTTTTCCACTTGAGCTCTGGGAACAATGATGGAACTGAAATGTGCAGAAGCCTACTGAAACAGGCAATCTGCTGACAGAATAAGATGTGATTAAAAAACAGTTTTGAGAGTTTCAATAATCCATTCTTCTAAAACTTCACAATACCACAAATGGGACGCAGCGCAAATTGTCTGGAAAACACAGGTGAAAAGAGCAGCTGGATTGCTTTTGGAACCCTGCAAATGGACCAGAGCCTCACCTGCTTACATTCTTCAGGAGAACATGGACCAAACACCTGGAAATGTGGAGTGTGCCAGCTCTTCACTGCCTCCCAAAGAAATTCCCAAGGAATACCATGTGCATGGATAGACAGAGCACAGGGAATGTGCTTTAACTGGTGGGTGTGATGCCCTCAGGTTATAACTGAGACAACATTTGCAGGGAAGAGCCAACAAAATAGCTGAGGTAGCCAGTTAACTTACATACCCAAGATCTTTGCCCCTTTTTTCTGAATGAAACTGTTAATATTAACTTTTCACACAAACCTGCTGCAGATGTAAATTCATCTTGGTCAACAAAAGATCTTGCCAGAAGAAGAGAGGGACAGGCTGGGTTAACAACATGATTTATTTGTGTCTCCTATCTAGAAAAGTTAAGTCAGGTGGAAATTGCCACATTAGACCCATAAATGCAGTAGAGTCATTCTGCTTCCTCTGAAATACACCAGGAGAAGCAATTTGAAAGGAAAATAGATAAATAGTCTGTTTCTTTCACTTTGGATTTTCTTCCCCCTCCACTTTCAGAAGCTCTGCATCTCCAGCATAAAAGAGACACAGCACACGTGCCCACCTGTGACTTTTCTCACTCAGCACAATTATCCAGGCTTAAAATATGAGACATGTTGAAAACCTTACAAGCTGAGAACACTGAGGACACTGAGCTTGGGAGTTTCCTACTGTGAAGGTATTTCCAAAACAGGAGATAAAACATGCAGAGAGTTCCAGCCTGAGACTATTAAAAAAAAAAGGATTAAAACTAAAATCCCACAACCAAACAAACAATAAACTGCAGGGAGAGGAGTTGTCCAACACTAAATGAAGTCAGCGTCGATGTGTCTAAATGTGTGATACCAGCAGTGCCTCTGCCCAGAAATGCCAAGGAGAGACAAAATAAAAATAATAATAAATAACGGATTTGTCATTTCACTGACTCCAATTAGAAATGGAGGGGCCTGGAGAAAATGCCAGAGAAGAGACAAAGGGATTTGGGCTGTCACAGGGGCCCCAAACTTGGGGTTTTGTTTGGTTTTGAGTTCTTGGTAGGAGCCTTTACACTGTGTGCTGGTGGCTGGGGAGGTCTTGAATGGTCAGGCAAGAATCACCTCTCACAGTGAGTGAAACCTTGGTGCCATGGAAGCAAAAGGAATTTCTGGTGATGCCTTGGAATTTTGGCTTTTGTATTTCCACACATTTGTAATTTCCCTGCAGTTCTTTGGTGTGTGACTCCAAACTCCACAGCCAGTGTGAGCTGCTGCTCTCCCATTTTGGGCACACACAGCAATTCCTCTCCAGGCTGGAATCAAGGACCCCTCACTGCCTCAGGGCTGAGAGATGGCAACAAAAGGGATTGGGGGAGCAAACTGGGGGG